>VMDO01004712.1:0-36981 GCA_007922755.1 Pedetes capensis
CCATTTTAGCTCACTGACACCTAGAATGTCAATGTTTATGCGCTCCATTTCTCTTTTAACAATTTCTAATTTGCCTAGATTCATACTACATACATTCCATGTTCCAATTATTAATAGATGTTTACAGTTGTTTCTCCTCATTTTGAGTCGTGCCACATCAGCAAGTTGAGCACCCTGGGGCTTTACTCCATTTCCGTCATCAGGGTAGACTCTACTTGGAGAAGGCAACTCTTCCCCAGTACTCTTTTGAGTGCCTTCCAACCTGGGGGCCTCATTTTCTGGCACTGTATCTGACAGTGTCTCTTTGCTATCCATGGGGTTTTCAATGGCTAGTTTTCGGGAGTGGCTCGCCAGGTCCTACTTCCTAGTCTGTCTTAGTTTGGAAGCTCAGCTGAAAACCTGTCCACCATGGGTAACCTTGCTCATGTCCGAGGTTACAGTGGCAGAGCTCTCAACCTCATCGCAACACGCAAGCCCCCACAGTGTGGCAAACTGACAGACGTGTGGGGGTGCTCATTTATAGAAGCAGCTAAATGGGACAACATTGAAACAGAGACCAGAAGCTGAGGGAGAGGGCAGCAGCCACCCAGGGGAGGGCGTTCCCAGGGCAGAGGCCTGGCAAGTACCCAGACCATGGGGTGCAGTAGGCTTGGCAGGTGCAACGCAGTGCAGAGGGTACATGGAGGAAAATGCAGCAGTCAAGCCAGAACACAAGGCACCTCCAAGCCAGCGTCAAAAAATCTGACTTTATACAAGACAGGAAGCCACCGGAGTTGGAGGCAGAGCTGCTGTGTTGACTGTAGGGAGGGAAGTGGTAGCCAGACCAGTCAGGATGCTGTTGCCACAGCCCAGCTGAGGGATCGTAGTGTCTCTGACCAGACTGCCGCCCTGGTCCTGGGAATGGGAAACAGCTGGGTCCTGGGCACATGCTGCAGATAAGGCCAGCAGGGTCTATGGGCTCACCTCTCCACCTGCCTTACTTTCAGGTATAACAAGATTGTCACTTTAAGATGTACGTGGTCATCGTGGTTAGGTGCCATTGAGTCGGTATCCGACTCATAGCGACCCTCATAGGGTTTTCAATGGCTGTTTCGGGATTGCCTTGGGAGTGGATTGCCAGGCCCTTCTCCTATTTTGCGGTGCTGGGAATTGAACTCAGGACCTCAGAGACTGCAGCGCAGTGCTCTACCAACTGAGCTAAATCCCAGCTCTTAAGATGTACAGCCCCCCTTTATTATAGAAGGTGGTATGTGTGGGGATTTCCCTACTCGTAAGAATTTACTTGTGACCCTCAAATCAGTATGTTCTCTTGGAGGCACGCACCCGCATGCCCAGAATGGTAGAAAGTGTTCAAGCAGCTGTTCCTAGCTGGGGTCTAGAGACACTTCACCTTGTTTCTGCTCTCACACTGTAAACAAGTGTCATTACCATCTATTTTGTACTGTTTTTCCCATTCTTATTTTTTGATGACTTCAGTTTAAGATGTCCATCAAGCACAGTGATGAATTACTGTTTTTTCATGTTTCCTAAGCACAAGGCTACAATATCCTTAAGGAAAATACATTCTGCCATAGTGGTATTGGTTGGAAGTTTTTAATGAACCAACAGTAATGGACCAACTAATAAGGTATCTTTTAAGTAGTAACACACATAAAATCCCCCATGTGTCTGTCAGCTTGTGGTGCTGCAGGGGTTTGTATGTTGCTGTGATGCTGAAAGCTATGTCACTGGTATCTCAGCTATCAGCAGACCCACCCATAGTGGACAAGTTTCAGCTGAGCTTCCAGACTAATTCAGAGTAGGGAGAAGTACCTGGCAGCACATTTCTGAAACTAGCCACTGAAAACCCTAGGAATAGCATAGAAACACTGCCAAATATGGTGGTGGAAAATGAGGACCCCTGGCTGGAAGGCATTCAAGAAATGACTAGAAAGAGTTGCCTCCTCAAAGTAGAGCTGACCTTAATTAGGGGAATGGAGTAAAGCCCTGGGATCTCCTTTTGCTGATGCGGCACAACTCAAAATGAGAAGAAATATAGCAACTGCAACAATGGGTTCAAACAAAAAAGATCATGTGCATGGCAGAGTCAGGGAGTGTTTTGTTCTGCTGTGCTCAGGGTCAGTATGAGTCAGATCCTACTCAAGGCACCTAACAATACCACACATAAAATAGGCATGAACTGATCAAATGATGGAAATGCCATGACCAGTCACTTGCAGAAACCTAGCCCAGTATTTTGAGGGTATGCAACAGTCACTATTTGGTAACTCAGTGTTTGTGGTGACTTTGTGCAACATAACTACCCAAAATAATGAGTATCAGCCACAAAAATTATGCAGCAAAATGATTTACAAGGTTCAACAAAGCAGTCAACGGGGCCTAGAAACACCTTTGCCTGCAGAGAAACCTGTGAGCTGTTCCTTAAACGTGCTTAGGAGGGCTCAGGCCAGGCCACTGTATCAGACACTTTGACAACAGCTGAACAACAGAAAACTACTGGTTTTCACGCTGGCTACCAAGAGAATCACCTGGGCACTTTTAAAGAGATCTTATGCCTGAGTCCCACCCCCAAGGTTGGTTTGGTATGAAACTCAGGTGGTCTGATGCTGCTGGTCTGTTAGCCACACTTTAGTAGCACTGCTTGTTACGTGTCAAGCCACAAAACTTAAGTGAATGGGCTGAGTAAAGACCAGCTATGGCAAGCCCTTCACCCAGGATGGTACCGTCCACATCTGTTGGTCCCACTTTTCCTCTGTGGCTTTAATGCCTCCCACACCATCTTCCATGCCACATGGGCAGCTTTATCCTAGCTGCAGGATCCTTGGTATCCTTTCCTCACACACATCAATTCTGGCTTTGCTCAGCCCTCATGTTCACTCTCAAACCAATCCTGAGACAGGGGGTCATCTAGCTGGCCTGAGGGCGTGCCCACCATCGTGAAAGCACAGAGCTACAGCACACAGTGCATGAAAAGTGAGAGCCCCAGTAGTCTTTGTCTTTTTTTTTTTTTTTTTGGTGGTGGGGGGTGTGTGCTTGGGGACTGAACCCAGGGCCTCAAACATACTTCCCAAGTGCTCTACCATTGGGCTGCATCCCTAGACCATTTTTTAAAAATTTTTATCTTGAGACAGGGTCTCATTAAGTTACACAGGCTGCCTCTGGACTTGAATTCAAGATCTTCCTATCTCCACCTCCCAAGTCACTGGGATTACAGGTGTGGGCCATTGCACCAGGCCCAACTCTTATCTCTTTAACAATTACTGCTACAGAGAAATTTTTCCTTCACCATTAGTACTCTTTCCAAGTTTTATTCCAAAAAAAGGGTGTGTGTGTGAGAGAGAGAGAGAGAGTGTGTGTTTAAGATGTCCATAAAGACTAATCATCATTACAATAAAACATTCAATTGGCAGAAATGACAAGGACCCACTTCAGTATGCAATGTCCTCTCTCCCTGATGCACAAGTTTAAAGAAAAGGCTTTTTCAGGGTAGACGATCAGAATGGCTTTTACACTGACATGGTGTCCCGAGTGAGTTATAAAACCTCTCATTTTATCTATTTGTCCTTTTCTTTCTGTTCTTTTTCTTTCTTCTCACGCTCAGCTTTAGCTTCTTCTTCCTCATGTTTCTTGATTAACTGTTCCACTTCCTTTTGCTTAAGAACTCTGATCACTGTTTTTCCATTTTCTCTTGTTAGTGTGGCAATTTCCACTAAAAAACAAACACATCCATTTGTATCAGAGGCAGGCATACTCAGCAGACAAACTTCGCACGTAGTCATGGCTTACTCTCTTCACAAGTGAGCCTTAGAAAATGCCATTGACTTCACATTGCCCTCTCATCATCTTCTAATTCCAAGGAGGCCCTACTCACTTTTCCCCTACACAGAAACTTCCTTCCCCTTTAGGTAACAGTTATTTTTGTCCATAGCCATGAAAGGTGCTCTTCATGCCATTATTTTGAAGAGATTTAAAAAAATCCATAAATTGTTACTCTTCCATGCTTTATGCTTAATATGACTCATAGACACTTTTATAGGTACAAAATACTTTCATTCTCATAATGTCTTTATTACTATTTTTACGTAAATATCTTCTCACCCACCCCAACTTCTGTGTGTGTGTGTGTGTGTGTGTGTGTGTGTGTGTGTGTGTGTGTGTGATGTTGGGGAGCAAACCCATGGGCTTATCCATCCTAGGCAAGCACTCTACCACTGCACTACACCTTTAGCCTCCAAACCCAACTTTCTTATCAACCATTTTGTCACTCCCCTAGAAAACATACAATTAGCAGTTGTTCTAGCTGGCCTGCTATAAGCTGTGCTGACCAGAAGGAACCACAACCTCCTTGGTGAAATCCCTGAATGGTGAGCCAGAATCCCCCAGGAGGGACACTTGACGCACACACGTAAAGGGGAAGTTTATGTGTAGGAGAAAGCGAGTAGAGACTCCTTGAAATTAGGTAGAAGATGACAAGAGAGGCCAATGTGAAGTCAATGGCATTTTCTAAGGAACACTGGGAACTATGTTATCCTACACTAAACCAGTATGTTGTTAGGTGCCATTGAGTTGGGTCTGACTCATAATGGCCCTGTATAAAGCAAAATGAAACACTATCTGACACTGTGCCAAACCCGGCATTATGTCAGTACTTCTCTGCTATTCATAGGGTTTTTGATGGCTGATTGTTTTAGGAGTGGGCTTCCAGGTCCTTCTCCCATTTTTGTGGTGCTGGGGATTGAATCGAGGACCTCAGAGCAAGCACTTTACCAACTGAGCTAAACCACAGCCCAAACCAATACCACAATTTGAGAAACACTGTTTTATATAGTCATCTAACTTAAGTTGAATAAAGTATTTGTGATTGCTAACATGAATTTAACATAAGAGATTAACAGATCCACAAGACAGGGTACCCAGACTTATGTAAATGTTCTATCGCTGATAAAGTACAGCATATCCATGTATAAATACATAACCATATATATGTACTTTTATCATATGCACATAGAAGCTTAGGTATCACTGATGAGAGGTCTTGACAACTGTTACCTAAAGTAGCATGGTGCAGGGCCTCTGAACCAGGAGTACAGAGAATATTCAGGTTCAAGCCCGTAAGCCTGCCATATAATATGGTAATCTGACTCCATAATTTATCAACGATTGTCTTGGTCATATCATTTAACCTCATGAAGCATCAATGTCCTCATTTAGGAAATAAGTATAATGCCACCTAAGATGACTGCTTCAGTAAACTAAGACAGCTTGTTAAAGACCTAACACTGTAGTTGCTCAATCAGTTCCCTTCACTCAGACACATGAGAGGACAGGAAATACCTTTTTCAGCAGACAGTTTACTAACATCCATCGTCTTATTTAGCACTTTAATAGCTAAAGCAAGTGCCGATTTCAAAGTCATTTCTCCTTCTTTGTAGTCTTGTTTCAACATTGACACAGCTGCCTATAAAACAAACAATCAACATAAGAGAATTTCCTTTACATTTCTGCATTTTTTAGGAACATGGATTGGTCTAGAAGAATAATACCTGAATTTTTATGGTTATTACAACCAGTATAAACAATTTTGATGGTATGGAGAGTAGACATGAGATAGGGTGAGAATCGGGGATACTGATGCTCTATAAAGGGGATCTGTCCAAAAATTCAGGAGGTCTGTAAACTAAGACATGAAAAAAAATTGCATCTTTATTTCCACAGCTTCTAATTGAAAATGCATTTAGCTACAAACTTAGACAATGACCTCTGGCATGTTAGCAGTACTTGCAATTTTGTCAGCAACAGAAACCACAGATATTTCCATCTCACACTAAGGTTTTTGCAGCTATGTTAAAATACTGTTTACATCCATCATTACTACTAAATTAGTTACTAGACTTTTTGCTGGGTTTTATAGCACCATGAAAATACTCACAGCACTATTATTTCCAATGCATGTGGCTTTCCATCCTCCGTAATTTCCACTAGGGTCACTCTGATAGAGCTGAAAGCCATAGTGCTTATCCCAGCCAATGTATAGCAATGAAACACCAAAGGGACGTTTTCCTTTTAAGGGAAAGAAAAAAAAGCCAAACATATCAACAATATAAATTTAGTGTCACTACAGATACTTTGGGAGAAGGACCCAGCAACCTACTCCCAAAAAACAATCAGCCATTGAAAGCCCAATGAATAGCAAAGAAGCACTGACAATACTGTTTTGACTGTTGTACACAGGGTCACTAGGACTCGGACACCAAATTGATGGCACCTAACAACAACATAGACACTTGGGGCTGGGGTTTAGCTTAGTTGGTAGAGTGCTGTGCTGTGCTCTCTGAGGCCCTGGGTTCAATCCCCAGCACTGCAAAATCGGGAGGAGGATGTGGCAACCCACGCTGGAAACAATCTCAAGACAGTCAGCCACTGAAAATGCCATGAGGGTCACTATGAGTCCTATCTGACTTGATGGCACCTAACAAGAACAATAGATACTTGAGCTCAGTGAATGTGGCCAAGGCCTCCTTTGTGAATTTAAGCATTCACAGATTGCTCTGTGTTCTGGCTGCCATAGATAAGTACAAATTCCATTCCTGTTTCTAGGATTTGGACATAAATAGAGAGGAAATAAGGACACAGAAGACCAGTGCTGAATTTCATTATTATATAAAAAGAATTTGTTTTCAGATTTGAAAACGTTACTTTGTCTTTTCAATATTTTATTAATAAAGCATGATAATCTACATGTGGAAGCAGGTTGGTTCATGTAGCAGGAATTATGAAGTGCTGATTTTCAATTTCTTTTTACTATCTTAAAAGAGATTATAACTTGTAAGATATTTTAATTTTTTAGAATAAGATTAAAAAAAAAAAACAAAAACAAAAATTCAGTACCTCCAAACTGTGTATAAGCCTGTTTGATATCACACAGTGCTGTAACCAACTGCTCACAAGGAATTGGTTCCTGATACTGTAATAAATACCTAGGATAAAGAGATTGGCATATGAAAGTTTTCTCTAAAATACATATACCCTAAGGAAAACACCCTCTGAAAAGACACCTATGTCATGGGACAACAAAATAGTCACTTGTAATCTGTAGAGGCAAGAAGGGACAAAACATGTCAACATCCTAATATTCTTACAATAAAGAACATTTTATGTTTGATTTTAAAAAACATGTAATTTTCAAAAGATTTTCTAATTAAGTTTTGCAAAAGTGAGCTCTCCTTAGAAACATTTAAACTAATTTTTATATTGTCAGTTATGCCATTTATGTCCATACCTTTGAGCAATGAGCCTCAGTTCATTAGTCAGAACATTAGCATCAGAAGTTATGCCTGCCACACTGCAAGCCATGTCCCTTAAAGAAAGAAAATTACCTGTAAGCAGAGAAGATACCTCCTAGGGACATTTATAAGTATTAAGCAGCACCAATACCTACTGAGAATTCATCACTTTTTTTTACAGCTACTACCCCTTTAGAGAGGGCTGGGATTTAGCTCAGTTGGTAGAGCGCTGCACTGCAGTGTCTGAGGTCCCGAGTTCAATTCCCAGCACCACAAAAATGGGAGAAGGACCTCGTAATCCACTCCCAAGGCAATCCCGAAACAGTCTGCCATTGAAAACCCTATGAGGGTCGCTATGAATTGGACACCAACTCAACAGCACCTAACAACAACCCCTTTAGAGGGCTGGGATTTAGCTCAGTTAGTAGAGCACTGCGCTGCAGTCTCTGAGGTTTCGAGTTCAATTCCCAGCACCGCAAAAATGGGAGAAGGGCCTGGCAATCCACTCCCAAGGCAATCCTGAAACAGTCAGCCACTGAAAACTCTATGAGGGTCGCTATGAGTCGGATATTGACTCGACAGCACTTAACAACAACAACAACAACAACCCCTTTAGAAGAAAAACTAGAAAAGTTTTATATTTTAGGAGATGTTTACTTGATGTCATTCCACATGAATGATAAACAGATGCACTTTTAATTCTTCAAAAGATGTACTTATCATCATCCTCTCTCAACAGGGGAAGAGACTGAACACTAAGAAGCTAAAGCAAAGCCAAAGACACAAAAAGGTTTTGACGCACAGACAGACAAGACTACCCCCTGCTCTTGGATAGAATTCTCACCTCCTAAGGCCTGGCTTGACCAGATGTAAGGCTGAGGGGCATGAGGGCAGGGGACTTCGTAAGTTGCCTAGGAAGTCCAGGACTAGCCTCCTGTTTGGTATGCACTTCCTCTTTTGGCCCATGTCCTGAGGGCTGCTCTGGCTCTCCTACAGCTTAGAGGCCCACTGTCACGATGCCTAGCCAAGCCAGCAAGCTGCAGAGTGGGCCCAAAAGTGGCTCTGTGGAGGACAATATGACTTCGGGTAAGTGTATCAAAAGGCCCTGATGATCACCACAAAGCAGCCCCACCATGAAAGGGAAAATCTCTAACACAGCCAGCTCTCTACTAGCTGCAAAGTTCTGCACACCCAAACTGATCAGAAATCACCCAGAGTGTACAAGCTGTGGCTAAACTATACCCAGACCTCCAAAAGTCCTATTCTATATCAGATTCTCTATAATTCTACAAAATACTTGAATGTTGTTGTTAGGTGCCATTGAGTCCAACTCATAGCGACCCTATACACAGCAGAACAAAACACTCCCTGATTCTGTGCCAGGAACACGATCTTATTTATGTTTAAACCCATTGTTGCAGACACTGTGTTAATCCATCTGGTGGACAGTTTTCCTTTTTTTCATTGATCTGCCACTCTCCCAAACATGATGTCTTTCTCCAGGGACTGGTCTCTTCTGACTACATGTCCAAAATACGAAAGATGCAGTCTGGCCATCCTTGCTTCCAAGGAGCACTCTGGCTGCATTTCTTCTATGACAGAGCCGTTGGTTCTTTTGGCAATCCATGGTATATTCAATAATTGTCCCTAGCACCATAATCCAACAGCATCAATTCTTCTCCCGTCTCCCTTGTTCAATGTCCAGCTTTCATAACCATATGATGTGACTGAAAATACCAGGGCATGAGTCAGGTGCACCTTTGTCTTCTAAGTGACATCTTTACTTCTTAATACTCTAAACAGATCTTTCACCACAGCTTTTCCCAAAGCAATGCGTCTTTTGATTTCTTAACTGCTGCTTGCATGAGTGTTGATTATAGAACCAAGTAAAGCAAAATCAAGGGCAACCTCAATCTTTTCTCCATTTGTTGTGAAAGTGCATACTGACCCAGTTGTAAGGATTTTTGTTTTGTTGATGTTTAGTCGTAATCCATACTGAAGGCTATGTTCTTCGACCTTCATCAGTAAATGTTTTAAATCCTTTTCACTTTCAGCAAGCAGAGTTGTCATCTGCATAATGCAGGTTGTTAATAAGTCCTCTCTCAATCCTGATGCCACATTCTTTCTCATAAAGTCCACCTTCTTGGATTATTTGCTCAGCATAGAAACTGAAGAGATATGATGAAAGTATACACCCCTGACGCACACATTTCTCAACTTTAAACCAAGCAGTGTTTCCTTGTTCTATTCAAATAACTGCCTCCTGGTTCATGTACAGATTTCTCATGAGTACAATTAGGTGCTCTGGTATTCCCATTTTTCTAAGTGTTATTAGTAACTTGTTATGATCCACACAGTCAAATGCCTTTGCATAGTCAATAAAACATAAATAGACATCTTTCTAATATTCTCTGCTTTTGGCTATCCATCTGACATCAGTAATGATGTCCCTGGTTCCCTGCCTGCTTCTGAATCCGGCTTGATTTTCTAGCAGTCCTCTGTCTATATCCTGCAGCCACTTTTGAGTGATCTTTAGTTAAATTTTGCTGTGTGGGATATTAATGATGTTGTTCAATAGTTTCCACATTCAGTTGGAACCCGTTTTTGGGAATAGGCACAAATATGGGTCTTTTCAAATCAGTTGGCCAGTTCCAGATCTGTTGGCATAAACATGTTAGCACCTCCAGTGCTCACCATTTGTTGAAACATCTCTATTGGTATTCCATCAATTCCTAGAGGCTTGTGTTTCGCCAATTTCTTCAATGTGGCTTCTATTTCATCCTTCAATACAATTGGTTCCTCTTTGTATGCAACCTCTTGAAATGGTTGGTCATCTACCAATTCTTTTTGGCATAGTGACTGTGTATTCCTTCCATCTTCTTTTGATGTTCCTTGCATTGTTTAATATTTTCCCTGTAGAATCTTTCACTATTGCCACTCAAGGACTGAATATTTTCTTCACTTCCTTGAGCTTGAGAAACACAGTGTGTTCTTCCCTTTTGGTTTTCTGTCTCCAGCTCTTTGCACATCATTATAATATTTGTTTTTGTCTTCTCGAGCTGCCTTTTGAAATCTTGTTTCATTCCTTAACTTCACCATGTCTTCCTTTTACTTTAGCTGCTTGACATTCAAGAATAGTTATTCCAAAAAATACTTTGAGGGCCTGCTACATGTCAGCAGCTATACTAGTTTGTTTTATCCCTTTTGTTTCATTAGGCGTCCACAATCATTCTAAGAGACTCTGATGCCCTAAGAAGTTAAATAATTGGTGCAAGGTCACATACCTTGTATCAGTGGAGCCTGGATTTGAACCTAAATCTGTGTGACTACTAAGTCTGTAATGTTATTACTACATGATGCTGTTTCTCCATTAAGTGTTTAACCCTGCACCTAAAAGGAATCACATATACTGCAACAACTCTGTGTGTAAGGGCTGGAGGTGTAGCTCAGTGGTAGAGAACTTGCCGAGCATGTGGGAGGCCTTAGGTTTGAGCACCAGCAAAGGAAAAAAAAAAGAGAGAGAGAGAAAGAGAGAAAAGAAAAGAAAAAGGAAAGAAAGGAAGAAAAGAAAACACTTGTTGTTGTTGTTAGGTGCCGTCGAGTCAGTATCCGACTCATAGCGACCCTCACAGGGTTTTCAATGGCTGACTGTTTCGGGATTGCCTTGGGAGTGGATTGCCAGGCCCTATTCCCATTTTTGCGGTGCTGGGAATTGAACTTGGGTCCTCAGAGACTGCAGCGCAGCACTCTACCAACTGAGCTAAATCCCAGCCCAATAATAAGTAAATAAAAATAATAATATATGGTACTGGACCTCAAGGAGATTTCAAGTAAAATAATACTAAAGCACAAATTTTCACAAGTAAAAATAAACTGTTCACTTCAATTCTACCATGTCACACAGAAGAATCTCCCCAAATATGCAGACCCCACTTATATGAGAAAGTCAAAGTTAAAACTTCTCCAAGATCTCACTTACTCATTGAGTTTATAAATTTTTTCAGAAAAAAAGACTTCATCAAGCAGCTTGTGGATGTTGCGTCTCTCTGCTGCAAGCAAAACACCATCGTTTGCTAAAATTCCCAAACAGGTGCCTGCATGTCCAATAGCTTCCATGGCATATTCAACTTGGTATAAGCGACCTACAAAACGTAAGCAGTTAGAAGCAAGACTACCATGTGCTTTTAAATCATTGCTCCAAGAGAAATCAGCAATCACACTAGTAGGCTATAAACATTAGGTCCATTTTTATTCTTCTATGGTACATGATGTAATCAACCTAGTTACCACACTACTTCAAAGTATAAAAAGGATGACCCCAAAAATGTTTGTAGACTTTTTTTCCCCTGAAAAAACAAACAAACAAAAAAACAAAACCAAAAAACCTCACACTAAAAAACATCTTTGAGACAGATTAAGCAATTTCTATCTTACCTTCTGGAGAAAATATAGTGGTCCTGGAGTCATATCTTCGAGACTGTGAAGGAAAAACATACCAGTGATTCCTACCCACTGAAAATAAGCCAATTCCTTCAAGCCCACAAATCTTACAAACATCCTGGTGCAGAACTCAGTGTGTGGGAAGAAGCTGATAAGGAACACTACACCATCCCACTTCTTTTTCCTTCCATTACAATTTTCTCATGTAAGTCACCTTGCTGACTAAGGGCAAGAGTTTACTGGTGTTATTAACTCACCATGGTTTCTGAACTTTATGTAATTCCTGTAAAAAGGAAACAGGATCATTAAAATAAAATTCACAATTTAAGAAGCATTTTCTTTTAAACTCTGTTCTATGTAGGCACAGTGGCCCATGACTGTCATCCAGCGACAAGGAGGATTGCAAGTTTGAGGCCAGAAGCAACCCGTGTATATAGCGAGACCCTCGTTTAAAATAAAAGTAAACAAAATGGGCTGGAGGTGCAGCTCAGTAGCCCAGCAATTTCAGAGCATGTATGAGGCCCTGGGTTCAACACCCCTCGCCCAGCACTCAACAAACAAACAAAAAACAAACAAAGAAACAAACAAAAAAAATCTCTGCTCTATTCACTTCCTCCACTGAGCCAACATTAACTCTGCAAAGTGTGGAGCACAATGGTAGACGGTGGACCCCCACGATACAGGTAAAGAGTTTATAATCTGGCAGTGAGGTGAGAGGTAATGTGGAAAGAGACACTGAGGGTAGATGGAAAGAGGGATGGAAAAGATCAAGAAAGTATTCTTTGAGAAATTGATCCAGAAAATGAGAGTAAATTAGAGATGGGAGAGGCAGAAACAAGCTGAAAACCCTCAGGTCTCCGAGGAAGAACGCGACGGAGAGAAGCGAAGGGAGTGAGCTCAGGGGCTTAAACGTGAGGCGGGGTCCTGAGCCCGGGGTCGGGGCGGTGGGCGTCATTCCCACGACTCGGAAGACAACAGAGGGCTCTGCGCTAGGTGCACCTCCGAGTCCCTAGCCACCGGGACCAGGCGCAGGCCGGGGGGTACTTGCGGCCAGGGGCGCCTCGGAACCACTGCACTCAGGGTGGAGCGGGGCGCCGTCAGGTCCCGAAGCAGCGCCAGGGAAGGCGGCCCGAGCCCGCCGGGCCCTGACACGCGCGGGGCCGCCTCGCTGCCCTCCGCACCCAGACCCGCACCACTCGGCCCCACTCGCCGGCCCCAGCGGCTCTGCCTCGCAGCCCCGACCACCCGGCGCAGGCCCGACGGCGGCCGGCGAGGACCAGTGCGGGTGCCGCGGAGGAGGCGGTGCAGAGTCATCGCGCGCCGGCTCCACGGCGGAGGCTGCAGGCCAGGCCCGGCTACCGCGACGCTCGCGGCTCCCGCCCAAGGGACAGCGACCGCGCTTCCGCGGGCCCCACGGTACCAAGGCTCAGCCGAGGGAAGACGTTGAAGAGCACAGACCCGCACCAACCGATGAGTTCACTAAACCAACCCGGAGACCCGAGCGCCCGCCACCAATATGGCCCCCGCGCGTGCGCAGAGCCGCCAGCGGGGGCGGGGCGGCGAGGACGCGGAAGCCCTTCGGGAGCCGGCAGAACACGTGGGAGCCGGAGCTGGGGCGCAGCTGCTGGGGACCGGGTCCTGCGCTCTGAGGGGTGCTGAGGCGTGAGAGGAGGGCCCGGAGGCTCCAACCGAGGAGAGTGGTGGTGGTGGTTGTTAGATGCCGCGGGATCGGTGTCCGACTCATAGCGACCCGACGTGCAAAAGGCAAAACAGTACTGTCAGTGCTTCTCTGCTGCTCATAGGGTTTTCAATGGTGGATTGATTTTGGGAGCGGGTTGCCGGGTCCTTCTTCCAGACCTACAGCATCTGGTGTTCCCAGGCGGTCTCCCATCCAAGGACTAACCAAGCCCGACCCTGCTTAGCTTCCAGGACCTGACGCGATCAGATGCCACAGGGTTACAGCTGCAGGCATAGAAAGCGGAGTTACAGCTAATTTCCCGCTGCCCTTTGTGCTCTTTCACTTTCAGTCTCTTCACCACCCTTCATAGATAGGATCCTCAGTGTGGACCAAACTAAGTCTCTCACTGTTCCAGTCCTGCTTCCCACGAAGGTCCCAACCACATAGAATTTGCCATTATGTCTCTTTTCAGATTTGGCTTCCGCTTTTATTGCTGATATATGCATTTTTTCAGATACATAAAGCAAATTATGATGGGGTTTGCACTTTTGGAAGAACTTTCATTTTGCTCCCCTCAGCTTCATAAAGGATCTCCTTCTACCAACCTAATTAAAGAAATACCGTACCATCACCATCCACACACAGCATTTTATCTTCTTTGCTGACCTTGTGGTTTCTGTTTATTTGTTCATTATCCATCTGTCTTTTCCAACCTTTTTATCTGGCTTCTGTCCCTATGTAAATTGCTATACTTGTTTAGGTTTCTGGTGCTAATAAAGTTGACTGGGTTATTACGTAGTGCAGTTCATTGGGCAGGGACTTTGTCCTAAGTAGGGTGCAAAATTACTAGCTTTGAACAGGAGATAGCTTCGAAATGAGTTGCATTTTGAGGAATTTTCTGTCATCTCTGCTTCCCACGCACACAAGGCAAAATGACAAAGGGTCATACCCAAACAGGTGCTTTGAAAGCATCCTCAGTTGTAACTTATGGCACCTCTGAGTGCCCCTGCCTGCCACCTTAGCTTGTTTTGCAGAATGCAACAAACTTAAAGAGTTTTAAGTGAGAGATAGGATTTCTTAGATCAAAAGAAGAGGGAACAGTTGAGACAGTGCAGAAGAATGAATTTGACAGGTTTGGATAACGGAGTAGTTCAGTTTGGCCTGAATGGAGAAGACAATATAGGAAGTAAAGGAGGAAAGGCATTTTAGACCAAGTTGTAGAGTGCCTTCAATGCCAGATTTTGTTTCCCCTGTTCAGAAATGGGAAGAGAGGATTAAAGTAATGCTTTAGGATGATGAGGCCTCAAGGGCTCCCATCCCACATATTCTTCTTACAGTGTGCCATTTATAGCTCCTGTTGAGAGGTTCAACGTCACCTTGCCCTGAAGCTGGGTGAGCTCGTGACTAAAATGGAAGTGACATCATGTGACTTCTGAGAGTAGGTCATAAAAATATAGGTCTGTCTTGTCCTCTTTGAGATAGTCCTTCATGAAACCCAGGCTCTATTTTGCAATGAAGCGAAGACCACATGGAGAGGTGTTTGGCCAACAGCCCAGATTGGGGTCCAGCATCACCTGCCACATGGGTGAGTGAAGATCTCTCCAGATCCTTCTGGTCCCCAGGGATTGAGTCTCTCTCAGGCATCAGATCTCTCCTAGCCTTCAAATCTTCTCAGCTAAGGCACCAGGCCTTGCAGAGCAGACAGGCTATTCCAGGGTCTGTATGAATTCATGACCCACCGACTCTTTGATATTATTCATAGTTTTAAGTCACTAGGTTTCTGGTGAAATTGTCACACAGCAATACATATATGAAACCAGAATTTTTGTCTGCCTCTAATGTGAAGGATGTAGGCTGGGGAGCCAAAGGAAAGTAGACCAGAAAGTAAAGCTTTGTTGTCATTTGAGAGGATAAAAACTTGGACAGAAAGACACACAAGAGCAAAGAGGCTTTCCCAGACATTCGATGTTGATTCCTAAATCTAGAACTGGGTTTCTCCTTATTGGTCGAAAGAACTTCTAGCACTTGCAGAAGCATGTCCCTTCTTGCCATTCTTTCAGTGGATCTTTACTGAGGGTCTTCTAGAGGCTTGGCATGAGCTAGGTCCTGAAGGTGATATGAAACTAAAATTATTGCATGTGTGCCACTTCCTTGGTTCTCCAGCTTGCAGATGACGTATTGTGGAACTTCTTGGTCTCTATTATCACATAATAAGTCCTCATGAAATTTTTCATAATAAATTCCCTCTTATCTGTTTATCTTATTGGTTCTATCTCTCTGGAAAATTCTGAGTAATCCAGTGGCACAAATAGAATAATTTTAGTTTCATATTACCTTCAGGATCTAGCTCATGCCAAGCCTCTAGAAGACCCTCAATAAAGATCCACTGAAGGAATGGCAAGAAGGGACATACTTCTGCCACCCTTGAAGATATTTATAGACTTCTGCCTCACACAGGATGGCCTGGAGAAACTCAAAGCCTATCTCTTGGAGTGGGCCAGGAAGAGGAAAGATGTCATACAGCTATGCTGTCAGAAGTTGCAGATTTGTGCACGGTCCATATATAAAACACAGGAGGTTCTGCATGCTATATGTCAGGACTGTATCCAGGAGCTGCACATGGATGAGTTTTTGGCATCAGAACACCATGAGGAAATTTGTGCATTACATGAGCAGAGAATAACCTTCTCATACCTTCCTTTAGGAAAATGAGTGCAGACTATTTCCCAGTCACAAAGCAGTCATTATTTTCACACATATGCCATTCACTTGTAAAATGTGGACAATCTCCAGGAGCTTTACAAAGATGATGTCTTCTTCCTTTGTGGAATCCTGCACAAGATACTCCGGAGCCTGAGCCTGACCCACTTGGAGACCCTCTCATTGAGTTCCAGCTGGCTTATGGAATCAGACTTGAAGCACCTGGCTCAAAAGCTGAGCACTAGGCAGCTGCAGTACTTGGTTTTGAGGAAACTCTTGATGGAACACATCAGTCCTGAGCCCCTCTACGATCTGTTAGAGAAAGTGGTAGGCACCCTGGAGACCCCAGTCTTAGAGAATGGAATGATCAGGTGCTAACATGTCAGTATCATCCTGGATGCCCTAAGCTGCTACTCCCAGTTCACTGTGTTCAGCTGCTATGGGAACTGCATCTCTGTGGCTGTCCTGGAGACCCTGCAGCATCACATGACCTGAGCCACTTATGAGAAGGACTTTATCCTGTCCCCTTGGAGAGCTACAACCCAATAGACCTTTATTCTGCCCAAGAAAGATTGTCCCAGGTCCTTCCTAAAATGATTCAAGTACTGAGGGACATAGGCCGCACCACATGGTTGAACTTTGTACCTTCAGGTACTCTTAACAAAGGTAAATCTGGTAGCCTGGGGCCCTGGCGGCAATTGGGTAGTCACATCCGATTACTACTCTCCAAGTTATTTTTAGGTGCACTAGTTTTTGTGTACCTGCGTATGTCTTGCGCTTCCTTCTGGAAACCTGGAAATGAAACCTAGGACCTGTAGTTCTCCAGGGGTTGGTGGTGGTAGTTCAGTTTGCTGGCCCTAAGGCAAAAGAAGAAGCTTCTCCTGTCCCTGTTCCAACTAGTTTGGATTCTCTTTTTCTGATGTCTCAGCTTGGCCCTGCATTGTTTAAATGTTAAACCAATCTGGCATCCATGTTAGCTTTAAATGCTAAACCAATTTTCATTTAAAAAAAAAAAAAGAGGTAAATTTGTAGGGTTTCATCATAAAAGCAGATGAACACTGGTCTGGAAGTGAAACCCAAGTTTCAGGCCATTTTTCTGGTCCTCAGTTCCCTGGATGGTCAAGTTAGATAAAAAACACAATCCCTTAAATTTGAGAAGTATAAGTGCTTTCATTGCCTGCAGCGGTAGCCCTGTGGCATCCGATCCCGTCAGATCTCGGAAGCTAAGCAGGGTCGGGCCTGCTTAGTACCTGGATGGGAGACCGCCTGGGAACACCAGAAGCTGTAGGCTTGGGAGAAGGACCTGGCAACCCCCTCCCAAAAATCAATCTGCCATTAAAAACCCTATGAACAGCAGAGAAGCACTGACAATAGTGTTTCCCCTGTTGTACAGAGGGTCGCTATGAGTTGGATACCGACTCAACGGCACCTAACAACAACAACAACAACAAGTGCTTTCACATGAATGATTTCATTTCTTCCTCCTGACTCTATGTGTGTGTGTGTGTGTGTGTGTGTCTGTGTGTCTGTGTGCGCGCGCGCGCATGTGCCTGTGTGTGTCAGGAGGAAGAAAGGAAGGAAGCAAATAGTTTGAGACCTGGAGTCATTAGGAACACACACTGATCCACACTCAGGGTTTCCAAATGATTTATTTTAACTTCTTAAGTCTCTATTTCCTTATCTAAAAATAGAGATTAATCACTAGTATTTCCCTTAAGGGTTTGTTATGCAGATTAAATGAGACAGTGCATTAAAATATTTAGTGTTCAACAAATCTTCCCCGACATGTCCATGAGTTTGCCATATCATGAGGGCTTGCGTGTTCCTGGGATGCTGAAAGCTATGCTACTGGCATTACAGATACCAGCAAGGTCACCCATGGTGGACAGTTTCTGCTGAGCTTCCAGACTAAGACAAACTAGAGAGTAGGACCTGGCACCCAACTCCCAAAACAATAGGCATTGGAAACCCTATGAATACTGTCAGATATAGTGCTGGAAAATGAGCTTTCCAGGCTGGAAGGCACTTAGAAGATGACTGGGGAAGAGTTGCCTCCTCAAAGTAGTTGTTGTTGTTAGGTGCCGTCAAATCGGTATCCGAGTCATAGCGACCCTCATAGGGTTTTCAATGGCAGACTGTTTCGGGATTGCCTTGAGAGTGGATTGCTAGGTCCTTCTCCCATTTTTGCGGTGCTGGGAATTGAACTCGGGACCTCAGAGACTGCAGCGCAATGCTCTACCAACTGAGCTAAATCCCAGCCCTCCTCAAAGTAGAGTCCACTTTAATTACGGCAATGGAGTAAAGGCCCAAGGACCTCCATTTAGTGATGTGGCATAACTCCAAATGAGGAGGAACAACTGTAAACATCCATTAATAACTGAAGTGTGGAATGTATGAAGTACGAATCTAGGAAAATTAGAAATTATCAAAAAGGAAATGGAACACATAAACATTGACATTCTAGGTATAACTGAACTAAAATGGACTGGCATGGGACATTCTGAATCAGATAATCATATGGCTTACTATGCTGGGAATGACAGAGTAAAGAGAAATGAGATTACATTCATCATCAAAAAAGACATCTCAAGATCTGTCCTGAAGTACAAAGCTGTCAATGACAGAAAAATATCCATATGCCTACAAGGAAGGCCAGTTGACAAGACTATTATTCAAATTTACACACCCACCACTAAGTCTACAAATGAACATAGGGAAGATTTTTATCAGCTTTTGCAATCTGAAATAGATCAAACATGCAATTGGGATGTACTGATAATCACTGGTGACTGGAATGCAAAAACTGGAAACAAAGGAGGAGGCTCAGTAGTTAGAAAATACGGCCTTGGTGACAGAAATGATGCTGGAGATTGCATGATAAAATTTTGTCAGACTAATGACTTTTTCATTGCAAATACATTTTTTTCACCAACATAAATGGTGACTATACACATGGAATTCACCAGACACAACATGTTGTTGTTGTTAGGTGCTGTCCAGTCGGTATCCAACTCATAGCAACCCTGCATACAACAGGCAAAACACTATTACTAGTGCTTCTCTGCTGTTCATAGGGTTTTCAATGGTGGACTGATTTTGGGAGTGGGTTGCTGGGTCTGTCTCCCAAGCTTACAGCACCTGGTGTTCCCAGGTGGTCTCCCGTCCAAGTACTGACCAGGCCCGACCCTGCTTAGCTTCCAACATCTGATGGGATCAGATGCCATAGGGCTATGGCTGCAGGCAGACAGAACATAAAGGAACCAAATTGACTACATTAGTGGAAACAGACGATGGAAAAGATCCATATCAAATGTCAGAACAAAACCAGGTGCTGATTGTGGACCATCAACTGCTCACATGCAGGTTCAAAGTGAAACTGAATAAAATTAGAACAAGTGTACAAGAGCCAAGGTATGACCTTTTCTATATCCCACCTGAGTTCAGAGACCAGCTCAAGAACAGGTCTGATGTGTTAGGCACTAATGATAGAAGACCAAGTTGTGGCAAGACATCAAAGACATCATTCATGAGGAAAGAAAAGGCAGGAAAAAAAAAAAAAAAAAAAGACCAAATTACATGTCAAAAAAGACTCTGAAACTTGCCCTTGAATGTTGAGCCACTAAAGTAAAAGGAAGACATGATGAAGATAAGGAACGAAACAGAAGATTTCAAAGGGCAGCTAGAGGAGACAAATCAAATATTATAATGACATGTGCAAAGAGCTAGCGATAGAAAACCAACAGGAAAGAACATGCTCTGTTATTCTCAAGCTTAAGGAATTAAAGAAAAATTTCAAGCCTCAAGTGGCAATAGTGAAGGACTCCACAGGGAAAATATTAAACAACACAGGAAACATCAAAAGAAGATGAAAGGAATACACAGAGTCATTACACCAAAAAGAATTGGTGGATGACCAACCATTTCAAGAGGTTGCAAATGATCAGGAACCAGTGGTACTGAGGGATGAGGTAGCAGCTACCTTAAAGGAATTTGTGAAACATAAGGCTCCAAGAATTGATGGAATACCAATAGACATGTTTCAACAAGCAGATGCAGCACTGGAAGTGCTCACTTGTTTATGCCAAGAAATCTGGAAAACAGTTATCTGGCCAATAGACTGGAAGAGATCCATATATATTCCTATTCCCAAGAAAGGGGATCCAACCAAATATGGAAACTATCAAACAATATCATTAATATCTTATACAAGTAAAATTTTGCTAAAGATCATTCCAAAGTGACTACAGCAGTATATATACAGGACACTGCCAGAAAATCAAGCCAGATTCACAAGTGAGCATGGAACCAGGGACATCACTGCTGATGTCAGATGGTTATTAGCAGAAAGCAGAAAATACCAGAAAGATATCTATGTCTTATCAACTATACAAATGCATTTGATTGTGTGGATCACAACAAATTAAGGATAACACTGCAAAGAATGGGAATACCAGAGCACTTAATTATACTCATGAGGAATTTGTACCTGGAACAGGAGGCAGTTGTTCGAACAGAACAAGGAAACACTGTTTGGTTTAAAGTTGAGAAAGGCATGCATCAAGGCAATATTCTTTCACCATACCTGTTCAATTTCTATGCTGACCAAATAATCTGAGAAGCTGGACTTTATGGAGAATAACACGGCATCATGATTGGAGGAAGACTCATTAACAAGCTGTGTTATGCAGATGACACAACTCTGCTAGCTGAAAGTGAAGACAATTTGAAACATTTGCTGATGAATATCAGAGAACACAGCCTTCAGTATAGATTGTGCCTCAACATCAACAAAACAAAAATCCTTACAACTGGGTCAGTAAGCAACTTCATCATAAATGGAGAAAAGATTGAGGTCCAAGATTTTTCTTTACTTGGTTCTACAATCAACACCCATGGATGCAGCAGTCAAGAAATCAAAGGATGCATTACATTGGGAAAAACTCTTGTAAAGATCTCTTTAAAGTGTTGAAAAGTAAAGATGTCACATTGAAGATGAAGAGGCAGCTGACTCATGCCATGGTATTTTCAGTTGCATGATATTCCTGTGAGAACTGGATGTTGAATAAGGGAGACAGAAGAACTGATGCTTTTTAATTATGGTGGTGGGGATGAATACTGAATATACCACTGATTATCAAAAGAACCAATAGATCTTTTCTAGAAGAAGTGCACTAGAGTGCTGCTTGGAAGCAAGGATGGCTAGAGTGTATCTTATGTATTTTTTGAGGTACTGGGGTTGAACCCAGGGCCTCGTGCTTGCATGCTTTGCAAGTGCTGGACCACTGAGCTGCACCTTCAGCCCATTTTTTTTTTTTTTAGTTTTTGAGACAGGGTCTTGCTAAATTACACAGACTGCCTCTGGTCTCGAATTTGTGATCCTCCTGCCTCCGCCTCCCAAGCCGCTGGCATTACAGGCATGCGCCACCGCACCCGGCTCCATCTTATGTATTTTGAACAAGTAGTTAGGAGGGACCAATCCCTGGAGAAAGACATCATGTTTGAGAGAGTGGCAGTTCAATGAATAAAAGGAAAATCTTCAACTAGATGGACTGCCACAATGGGCTTAAGCATAAGTAAGATCATGTGCCTGACACAGAATTCAGGAGTTTTTGTTGTGTTGTATATAAGATCACTATGAGTGGGACCCGGCACCTCAAAACAATAGATGTTGGCTTTTATTATGTATTGTTTAAAAACATAATAAGGCAGGAAGGACAGATTATGATCTGTATTTGCTGACCTAAAATCCTATGATTCTTAGAATCAACAGGGCTCACTGATGGGATATCAGAGAAAAAAGCAGGGCACTGTTCCCATATTTTGTGTTTGGGTGACCTAGACTCTGGGCCATTTGTTTAGCTGTTGTCAAGTTCCTCTATGTGCTAAGTGAGAGTGAGTATGCAGGAACTGTGCTAAACACTTGGCATATTCTCTTATGAACTCCTTACAACTAGTTCCATGATATAGGTACTCAGTCACCTTGATTTTACAGAAAAGGAAACCGAAGTATAGTGAAGTTAAAAATGAATGATAAAAGTAAGTCCAGAGAAATACCTAGTTTGGTAAGAATGGACAGGTAGGTTGGTAGGTAGGCAGGTATGCAGAGAGATATAGAATCAGTGCCTGCTCATATATAAAGGAACTATTGAGAAGGTGTTTAAATGGCCAGGGTTCTAGATTTGAGTCATTTACAGAAAGTAAGTAGTTAAAGCCACAAGAATGAGCCAGGTGTGGTGGCATGTACCTGTAATCCCAGCTACTTGGGAGGTTGAGGCAGAAAGATCACTTAGGCCCAGGAGTTTGAGTCCAGGTTGGACAACATAACAAGGCCCTGTCTCAAAAAAGAATGAAGAAGGAAGGAAGAAAGAGAGAGAGACAGAGAGAGAGACAGACAGACAGATAGACAGAGACAGAGACAGAGAGAGAGAGAGACAGAGAGAGTCAGAGAGAGGAGGGAAGGAAGGAAGGAAGGAAGAAAGGTCAGTCGATTGATCTAGGGCTTTCCTGGCATTGATCTGGAAGCTGTTGTATTTCACTAACTTGGGTGGTGGCCTTGCCTCAATGTCGTAATTTGCTTCTTTGCAGTTCCAGTGTCTTCCAGCATCTATTCTAGAGTTCCAGTTTGAACTACCCTCTCAAACAAGTTAATTTTTTTTTCTTAGATGAAACTGTTTCCTCCTAAGGCTTCATGGTGTGTGTGATCTCCAGCCTTTCTTCTTGCATACACTCAATTTTGCAAATATGCTTAGAGACCTTTCTGTGGGAGAGGCACTCTTTCAGGTGTGAGAAGGGATGAGGCAATAAAAATGAGTTTTTCATGGTCTGTGCCATACTTAAATGGCTCTCTGACTACATGGTACCATGAAACAGAGAGACTGCAATGGGGTCAAAAGAGGAGAGGCCAGAGGTGCTTTCACAGAACTGATGAAGTGTTAGCTAGGTCTGTATGTTACATCCACTTTTTATTTTAAATATGTAGATACAGCTATGCATTTGTACCAGTACTCCTTTCAGAGTTTAAAAGTCATTGATCTAAAGGCTGGAATAGACCTGGAGAGAGTATCTGATCCAAAATTATATGTCATTGTGTTTCATACGTAAGGGAAACAAGACCCACCGAATGGCATGCCTGCTCATGTGCTAGACAAGTACTCTTCTTCTAGGACTTTAAGTGTAAAAACTCATCATGAGACTGCTTGAAGCCCTTAGAGGTTTCATGTGCTCTGTCATATTCACAACAGATATGTCCATCAATGCATTTTTAACTATGCGGGAAAATCCTTCACAAACTTTGATTTGGTTCTATTGAGTTTTTAATTACCCCAGTCAATGTGAACTTTTGTCTAGTCATGGAGATCCTGACTCATAGGCCTTGGCAGTTTCAAACCAGATTTCTTCTATTGCCTTCTGGCCCATGTCAAACATTTGGTCTAGGTGCTTCCATGCAGTTTTCGCAGTAATCATGAGATAGTCTTTGTTCTCTGGGTATAGCTGACAAGAATATGCAGCCATGACAAGTGACTGACTTAAGCGACTGCACACAAGTGGAAACAAAGCACCCCTCTCTACAGCTGTCAGGGGGATAATACTTTCAAATCCTGCAAGGACATGGCCTCCAACTTGCATAGGATCCTTGCTTTCGATCATCATGTAGGCGATGGTGATTGCCACTTCGAATACATAGTAACCATAGCTCATGTCACCAAAGTCTAAAATCCCAGACACTTGATATACAGTATCTCCAAAGGCTGATTTGCTGGGCTCTACTAAAATGTTATGGTCGTTAAGATCGCCATGATTGATACCTGAAAGTAGAAACACAGTAATTTAATATCCCAGTTCATTCTCTCCATTTTTCCTCCTCAGGCAAGCCCGCTCAAGCAACATGGTGAGCAATCAGATAAAGGGCCAAACTCTATTTTTCTGGAAATAAAATAATTTTCTCTGGAAAAGACAGAGTTAATTTTGGGTTGTCTTTGTTTTTGCTTTTCTCCAGTACAAAGCCAGAAGACAGTGATCATAGCCCATGCAAATACCTGATTTTGATTTCTACAAGAATAAAGTGAAAAGGAGAACTGCTGGAAACCAGAAGCGTTTAAAAAGAACATAATCATATTCACTTGATTATAAGAAGCAAAGACTCCTAGAATGGGCCACATGTGCTTCTACTTAAATCTAGCATTTCCAAGAAATTTTCTTATGACAAGGTAATTTTGTTGTTGTTGTTGTTATTGTTTTGCAGTGCTGGGAATTGAACTCAGGGCCTTTCACATGCTAGGCAAGTACTCTACCACTGAGCTACATCCCCAGGCCAACAAGGTCATTTTTTTTTTTTTTTTTTTTTTTTTTTTTTTTTTTTTTTTTTTTTTTTTTTTTTTTTTTTTTTTTTGCGGTACTGGGGGTTGAACCCAGGGCCTCGTGCCTGCATGCTATGGAAGTGCTGGACCACTGAGCTGCACCCCCAGCCCTTTTTTTTTTTTTTTTTTTAACTTTTGGAGACAGGGTCTCGCTAAATTACGCAGACTGCCTCTGGTCTCGAACTTGCGATCCTCCTGCCTCCGCCTCCCGAGCCACTGGGATTACAGGCGTGCGCCAACGTACCCGGTGCTAACAAGGTAATTCTTAATGCCCCCAGTTTTTCTGATTACTGCAATAAGTGTGGTATTTAAGTACTACTGGTCTGTGGCCAGTTCTGGTCTACAGATGTTATTAGTCTGAATGATACAAGTACAGAAACTGAGTGTTCAAAAAATTTTATAGCAATTTGACATCCAAGAGCATGATCTTGGTGTGTTCTCATTGAGCAGAGTATAGTTTGTTTGTGTAACTGGTTTAGTGGCATGTGACCTGAGCTATGAATCACACAAAGCAGAACCATATATATGAATACAGCAGGCTTGGGAAAAAACTCAAACTTATCATTTACCATGGATAGTTTGAGAAGCATTGATCTAAGCCACTAACAATTAAGAAAAGATTATTTCATCCATGAGTAAGGAATCACTGAGTCACATACTTTATAGCAAGTAGGTGATATAATTTTAACTCTGAAATAGAAGGCTGATTTCTTCTCTATGGTTTAGGATTGTGTAAATCATGCTTAACAAATATGATCCAATGAGTAACACCAATGAGCATTACTGTATATGATAAAAACTACACTCTTCTGAAATTAGGGTATATCATACAATTGATTCAAGATATATAAATCAAAATTTGAAAGAAACATAAACAAAAAAATAGACAATCCACAATCAGAATGGGAGATTTAAATATACTTTACTTGGTAATTGTTAGAACAAGCAGACAAAAGCAGTAAGTGAAAGATATAGAAAACTTAAAAATGATTAACAAACTTGCATGTATTGTGCCTCAACATCAACAAAACAAAAATCCTTATAACTGGATCAGTAAGCAACTTGATGATAAATAGAGAAAAGACTGACGTTGTCCAAGATCTTGCTTTACTCAGTTCTACAATCAACACCCACAAAAGCAACAGTTAAATCAAAAGACATATTGCACTGGGAAAAGCTGTTGCAAGAGACCTCTTTAAAGTGCTGAAAAGTAAAGATGTCGCATTGAAGACAAAGGTGCGCCTGACTCATAGCCTGGTATTTTCAGTCACATCATATGATTGTGAAAGCTGGGCAATGAATAAAGGAGACAGGAGAAGGATTGATGCTTTTGAATTATGGTGCTAGGGACGATTACTGAATATACCATGGACTGCCAAAAGAAACAACAGATCTGTGCTAGAAGTGGTGCAACCAGAGTGCTCCTTGGAAGCAAGGATGTCTAGACTATGTCTCACGTATTTTGGACATGTTGTCAGGAGGGACTAATCCCTGGAGAAAAACTCATGTTTGGGAGGTCAATAAAAAAAAGGAAAACCCTCAACTACATGGATTGATACAGTAGCGACAACAATGAGGTTAAACATACAAAAGATTGTGTGCCTGGCATAGAATCGGGGAGTGTTTCAGTCTGTTGTACCTAGGGTTGCTATGAATCAGACTCAACTCAACAGCACCTAACAACGACAACAAACTTGACCTACTGGGCATATATATAACTCCATACCCAACAAATACAGACTATATTTTCTATTAAGCATATGTGGACAAAAACTTCCCAAATATCACACTATAAAGATTTAAATACTGTATGATAAAGTAAATCTTGAAGGACTGAAATCATATAGAGCTGCTCTGCTAGTATGGTAACCATTAGCCATATGTGGTAATTTAATTTAAGTTCATTAAGTAAAATTGAAAAATCAGTTCCTTGGTTGTACTAGACACATTTCAGGTCCTCACTAGCTACACAATGGCTACTGTATTAACCAATACAGCTCTATGACATTTCCTTCATGGGATAGATTCCTATTGGTCAATACTGGTACTGTGCTCTCTGCCCACAATGCAGTTGCAGTAGATATCAATAATAAAAAAGTAATTAAGAGTTTATCATATTTTGGGGAAAAGCATTTATATTTCTAAATACTCATGAGTGAAAAGACACACTATGGTGAATTAAAAATATTTTAAACTACATGAAAATGGAAACTATCTCAGCACTTAGAGTATGCAGCCTCAACAGCCATCGTCCCGCATAAAGTGCTCAGATGGCAGCTGGCTGAGACTGAGAGCAGCAGACTGCAGAAGAGGCTGCAGCAGCGTGAGGCAAACTGAGACAGAGAAAGACTAAGGGGTCGTCTAGCATTTTCTCTCTGCTTGAACAGAAAAAGAGCTTAACAAAAATACACTTCCACATTTTGTACTTAAAAACAGAACTGACTATTAATGGGCACAGGGTTTCTTACTGGGGAGATGAAATGTTCTCCCTTTGCTTTTTGAGATAGGGTCTTGCTGTGTAGCCCAGGCTGGCCTGGAACTTACTGCATAGCTCAGGCTGGCCTTGAGCTAGAGTTGAGCCCATCGCCTCAGCCTCCCAAGTGCTGGCACCAGTGTGTGCACCATCTCAACATTCTAAAAGTATACTGTGGTGATTGCATAACCCTGTGAATATACAAAAAACACACTCTAGTGTATACTTTAAATGGATGAATTGCATGGTATATGAATTGCATGGTATATCTCAATAAAGCTGTAAAAAAGAATAATAGGACATTTTATCTTTTATAAAAGATTTTCAACTTTTTTTTTCCTTTTTTTTTTTTTTTTTGTTGTTGTTGCAGTGCTGGGCTTTAAAGCTAGGGCATTGGGCATGCTAGGCAAGCACTCTACCACCGAGCCTCACCTTCAGCCCCTACAAAAGATTTTCAGTAACTTATATATTCTTCAATAAATAAAAAAGGTCTCAAAATGGAACAGGTTTTTCTTTTTTTGTGGTACTGGGGGTTGAACCCAGGGCCTTGTGCTTGCATGCGCTCCAAGTGCTAGACCACTGAGCTACACCCCCAGCCCATTTTTTTACTTTTTGAGACAGGGTCTCACTAAATTATGCAGACTGCCTCTGGTCTCGAACTTGCAATCCTCCTGCCTTGTATGGAAGAAGAATGAGAGTACGTCATGAGACAGTCTTATGGTTAATTAATTCTAAGGATAATATAATGACCAAGTTGGGTTTATATCAGAAATGCTGTGTTAATATTTTTTTTTCTTTTTTCTTTTTTTTTTTTGCAGTACTGGGGATTGAACCAAGGGCCTCGCCCCTGCATGCTTTGCAAGTGCTAGACCACTGAGCTGTGCCTGCAGCCCTTTCTTTTTTTAACTTTTTTTTTTTGAGACAGGGTCTCGTTAAGTTACGCAGACTGCCTCTGGTCTCGAACTTGCGATCCTCCTGCCTCTGTCTCCCGAGCTGCTGGGATTACAGGCGTGCACCATCGTGCCTGGCTTCAGTGTTGAGTTAATATTAGATACAATCAATGTAACTCACCATGTCAACAGATTAAAGGAGAAAAGTAATATAATCATTTCAATAGATGCATAAAAATTTTTAATAAAATTCAACATGCATTCATGATATAAATTCTTAGCAAATCAGGAATACGAGGGAACTTCCTAAATCTTATAAAGGGTATCAACAAAAAGCCTATATTAATCATCACATTTAATAGACATTGAAAACTTTTCCTTGGATGTGGGGGAAAAATACAAGGATGCTTAGTGAAATAAAGCAAAGAAAACAAGTAAAAAGATTGCTTTACCAAGTGTGGTGGCACATACCTGTAATTCCAGCACTTGGAAGGCTAAAGCAGAGGATCTTGAATTTGAGGCCAGGCTTGTCTATGTAGTGAGACTCTGCCAAAAAAACCCCAAAAAATGAAAAAAAGCCTTCTTCCTTTATAAAGCTGCAATTATTTATAAATGGTATGATTGTAGACACAGAAATTCTGAACCATCTTGAGACAAATTATTGAATTAATAAAAGTGTTTGAAAATGTGTGGGTGTAATAAAGTGCTATTTCTAAATACTAGCAACAAACAGTGAATTGTAGAATAACATATTAGTATTTTTAAAAAGTCAAATACCTAGTAATAAATCAAGAAAAAAGTATAATACCTCTATGGGGAAATTTAGAAAACTTACCATCTATGTATTTTACATATTTGTCTATATCTTGTTGTTGCTGATAGGTGTCATTGAGTTGTGTCTGGCTCATAGCAACCCTATGTACAACAGAATGAAACACTCCCCAACACCCTACCATGCTTGGCTCTACATCAGAGTGCTTCTCTGCTGTTCATAGAGTTTTCAATGGCTGATTGTTTGGAGAGTGGGCAGGTCCTTCTCCCTGTCTATATCTTGTTGTTGTTGTTGTCAGGTGCTGTCAAGTCAGTGTCTAACTCATAGCAACCCTATGTACAATAGACTAAACACTATTGTCAGTGCTTCTCTGCTATTCATAGGGTTTTCAATGGCTGATTGTTTTTTGTGGGTGTGTCCCTCTCCCAAGCCTACAGCATCTGGTGTTCCCAGATGGTCTCCCATCCAAGTACTAACCAGGTCCAACCCTACTTAGCTTCTGAGATCTGATGGGATTGGATGCCACAGTAGTATGGCTGTAGGTGTCTATGTCTTAGAGATACAAACATCTTTAGATCTTTTATAGATCTGTATAAATGGAGAGAGAGACTTTGTTCCTGAATTAAAATACTAGTCATATAATACTATACTGTCCATTTTCACCATAAAGTGAAAAGACAAGCCACAGAATGGGAAAAAAATATTTGTAACACATGTAACTAACAAAGGACTCATATCTGGAATATATTTAGAACTTTTACTAATCAATGAGAAAAAAATTCCAATAGAAAAATAAACAAAAAACTTGAATAGGCACTTCATAAGAGTATTTTTTTTTTTTTTTTTTGAGGCAGGGTCTCATAGCCCAGGCTGGCCTGGAATTCATGATCCTCCTGCGTCAGCCTACCAAGTGCTAAGATTACAGACATGTGCCACTAGACCCAACACAAGAATGTATCTAAATGGAGCTGGGCATGGTAGTGAGACTCTGTCTCAAAAAACAAATAAGAAAAATATCCAAATGGTCAATAAATATGGAAATATATTTTTAAAACCATAATGAGAAACAATTATACACAAATCCAACTGGCAAAATTTCAAGTCTGAAAGTAGCAAAGGCATAGACCAATGGAAGCTTTTATATTCTACTACTAGTGATGTAAATTCATGCAACTAACTTTCTGAAACTAGCATTATCTAGTAAAGCTGAATATACTCATGTCCTATGACCTAGCAACCCTACCCCTAGGTATACGGCTGAGGAACAAATAATCATGTACACTGAGTCTCAAAAATTTTCATAGCACCACTGCTCTTAATAGCTGAAAATTAGAAAACGTCATCTATCTTTTAAGATTTTACAAGCTATAGCCACAAGCAATTTACAAGCTTTTAAAAAATTAACAAGCTATAGCCACAAGCAATGAACTCAATAATCTTACCAAAGTAATAGCAGGGAGACTAGTTAGAAGGCTATTGCAGTCATCTACATGAGAGGTGATAGTAGCTTGGCCAGGGAGTGGTAGGAAAGATAAGAAAGTGTTGTTAAAAGTAGGATCTATTTTGAAGTTAGAATGGACAGAATTTGTTTGGATGTGGTATGTAAGGGGAACCAAGTCAAGGCTGATGACAAATGGCTGATGACCATTTTAATAAGATGACGAAGAATGCAGGAAAAACAGGTTTGAGGGGAAAAAACAACTGTGATTTTATGCCACACTCTTACCTGTGTTTACGCAAAGTAAGGGAAGGCAAGATAGGCACATGCTGCCTATCCTAGGCTTTGTTAGAAATGCTCTTCAGTTCCTCATCCTTTGACCAGAACTTAATCCTGGATGAAAAGGCTACTTACATCTAGATATGCACCCTAGAGAAACTCTTGTCCAAGTATACAGGAGATAGGTATTGTAGCACTCACTGGAGTATCATTTATGTAGTAAAAAATGGGAAGCAACCTAAGATTCCATTAGCAAAACAATGGACCAAAAAGTTATAGTACATTCAAATAAATTGTGGTATATTCATAATACTATAGGAAACTATTCAGCAGTTAAAACCTAATAAACAAAGCCAGGTGTGCTGGCACACACTTGTAATCTCAGCATCCAGGAGGCAGAGGCAGGAGGATTGCAAGTTGGAGGCTAGCCTGGGCTACATAGCAAGACTCTGCCTCAAAACCACAAAAACAAAACAAAATGAAAAACATCTTAATAAACTAAACTGGAAATACATATATTAACAAAGATAAACCTGGAAAACATAAATGTTTTGAATTAAAAAACCAGCTTGCTGAATGAATCATAACATATGGCATAGTACCATTTATATAAAGTTTGAAAAATATAAATCATTTGTAAAACATACATATGTAGCATGCAAATTTAGTAGGGAGCAGAGACATGGAATCATGTGAACTTTCTGGGCTTTTTGTTTTGTTTTGTTTGTATTTTACAGTGCAGTAATTAAGCACAGGGCCTTGCACAGGGAAGCACTCTACCAACTCAGATACACCCCAGCCCTATGTGAAGTTTAAAGTAGGCTTCCAATGTAGCAATTTTAAGAGAAGTAAAAATATTATTATTTAAAAAGTAATAGAAGCAAATATGGCAAGACTTTAAGATTTGATAAAGCTAAGTTGTACCTCCATACTTCTTATGGTATGAGATTTGCAGAATATTGAGAAAAGTACTTATTTTAATTGGGAGAATACTCACATTCTCGAAAATGAATCAGTTTGGTCATTACTTCTTCCTTGAACAAGTGAATGACTTGCTCCACAATCTCTCGATTTCGCTTCTGGCCCAAGGCATCCATATATTGCTCCAGAAGAGGAATGTTTTTCAGATTCCAGATGAAGTTCTCCCGATGAAGAACACTTAAATTTGGGTGATGGAATTTCTAAATCGAAAGCAAGAAACAGCCTCTTGACAGAGTGACCACCACTGAGAGATCTGCATTGTGCCTAACTATCCCCTCCAAAGTGGCCCGAGGGAGAGCTGGCATTCTCTAGTGGTTATTGGCCTGCCACATTTACATTAATCCATAAAATAAACCAGGTGTAGTGTTGTATACCTGTAATCCCAGGACTCAGGAGGTGGAGGCAGGAGGATCACAAGTTTGAGGCCAGCCTGGGCTACATAGTGAGACCCTGCTTTAAAAAAGAAAAAAGACTGAAAAAAGAAAAAGAAAATAAAAACTCATGAAACAGAAGCTCTTCATATTTGTGCAGGACCTCACAGTTTTAGGGGCACAGTTCCATCCTACCTGATCCTCATCTTGGTGTGATAATTGGTAATGTTATCCATGGCTTACAAAAGGCATCTCTCAAAAACTGTTTTCACCCAGGTGATCTGAGCCTGGTCCCTCATCACCACTTTAGAAGCATCTTCTACTAATTTTGTTCACTTGATTCCCACTGCACTAGCCTCCGTGCTGCCCAAGGAACCTAATGGCCTTAGCACTTGCTGCTTCCTCCACCTGGGATGTCCTTCTCTACACATCCACACTATCAGTGTCCTCACTTCCTCCAGGGCTTTACTCAAAAAACACATCTACAAGGGCTTCCTGGCCAGACCATTTAAAATTTCAGTCCTCTCTCTAGTATTTTGTAGTCCTCTTCCATGAGAACATTTCTTTTGGGAGGTACTCTTCCCCCTTACTGAGACAGCTCTAACTGCATTCCTTCTTTTGCTGAGCCAAAATCTGCCTCTCTGATAATGTCCATGCCACAGATTCCAAGAGTGACCTCTAAGACCTTGTGGAATGGGCTTAGTCACTTTTCCAATAACTTTCCTCCTGACCTTTGAAGACAGCACTCCTGCAACCTCTGCAAATTAAACCTCTCTAGCTCCTTCAACTACTCCTCATAGGACAGGGCTATGAGTCGGACCCAATTTGATAGTAGCTACCAACAAAACAACAAGCCATCTGGTGCATTAAATGCTACTGAGGATCACAAAAACATCCTGTAGAGTCAGCATGGAAACACTGTAGGGAGTACTTTGTGCGACTGTGACTGGGACTAGTAATAGAGATGATGATAGAAAAAAAATCGCATTTTTACATTGTTCAGTACTATTTGAAATTTTTACCATACTACTTATTAATTTTTTACCATATTAATTTACCATATTACTTATTAATTTATTTAGTGGTAGTGGGCAGTTGATATCAAAGCCTCACACAAGTGCTCTGCCACTGAGCTGCACCTTCAGCCTCTTTTTATTTTTTGAGACAAGGTCTTGTTAAGTTATGTAGGCTGCCTATGGCCTCGAACCTGTGATCCTTCTGCCTCACTCTCCTGAGTGGCTGGGATTAAAGGCGTGTGGTGCTCGCGATTACCTATATTTTTAAAGAAAGTAAAACACAATACTCTTGTTGGGTTTCCAGTGGAATTCCAATCTATTCAGGAAGGCTTGGAGTCAGCTTCTACAGTGGTGGCACTGATATCCCAGGCTACCACAGCAGAGTGTGTCAGCTCTTGTGTGCAGGAGTGGAAAGAATACTGGACTTAAGACAGATCTGGGTTCCAATGGACTCTTACCACTTATAAGTAGGCCACAGAACACCTCAGATCTTGGTTTCCTTGACAGTAAAATCAAGATTTCAGTCAATTATGGATTAACTAAGACACAAAATAAAGATCTCATACATATTGCTGCTCTATAAATACTTTTCTGTTAGTCTGTTTTGTGGGGCTGGGGATAAAACCCAGGGCCTTATGTATGCTAGGCGAGCACTCTTACCACTGAGCCACATCCCCAGCTCAAATGTTTGTTAAATATGAATTTTGCCCCTGATCTGCCTGATTTCTCTGGCCTTTTTCTTCTTTGGGCTCCTTGTATACCAACCAGAATTCCTGACAGTCTGGTCAGTACTCTTTATTAGTCTGTGAGCCCACCTCATTAGTTAAGCTTCCTCATTCTCTCCTCTAACTCCAGTTCCTATTTCCACTCTGTTTCCTCTAGTGCAAAGCTTTGACTGTGACCATACTCACAAGCTTGTCTTATACTTTCTTCTTTCTCAAACTTAAATGAATTTCCTGAGACTGACCTCCAATTCATCTCTAAACCAAGCTGCAACCAAATTCCCATCCTGACTATTTGGTATCTTAACTTATGAATGTCTCAGTTCTGGTCCCTACAATCCCAAGGGCTCCTGTCTACTCTGGATCCCCCAGGCCTAGAAGCTGCTGCAAGTTTCAATGGCCCAACCATATCTCAGCAGATTCGTCACAGCCTCTGCCATGCCTACATGACTGAAATGCTGCACTTGTGCATTCTTTTCTTTCTTTTTTTCTTTTTGTAGTACTGGGAGGCTAAACCCTAAGCCTTGCCTATGCTGGGCAAGTGTTCTACCACTGAGCTGCAACCCCAACCACTGTTTATTTTCTATTTTGAAAAAGGGTCTTGCTATAGTTGTGCAGGCTGCCTCTAGGCTCCAACTCCTGATCTTCCTGCCTCTGTCTCCTGAGTGGCCGAGATTACAGGTGTGCACCACCATGTCTGGCTGTGCATCATCTGCCATCTACAATGCAGTTCCCAGTACTTACAGGAAAGCTAAGAACCTACTTTCTGCCAAGGCATGGGATAGGGTTGGTGAGGAAAGCAACAGGGATGAAGTAAGATGAAACACACTATGATATCAAGGGAAGAACGCTTTTCCACATTCTCTCTACAGCCTCCCTGTTCCTTGAAAGAAAACTCAAATTGCCCAGCAGAGCACAGGTGGCTAACTGCACAGCAAAACACGGGTTGGCCATGATGTAAGGTTGTCTCCCTCTGAATACTATTGTTATTTCAGAGTACGTTAGGAAAAGTCGAAACTTCAGTGGCAATAGAGATAAGAATGAAGCTCACCGAGAGGATAGAAAAGGTTAATGATGAAGGAGTCAGTGTGCTTCCTATCAAAATCCCAATGGCTTTCTTTACAGAAACAGACAAAAACAATCCTAAGACTTGTATGAAACCATAAAAAACCTCAAATAGCCCAAGCAGTTTGGAGGGATAATCAAAGTGGGAGGTATCACACTTGCTGATTTAAAATTATACCCTACACAGTATGAAGGCTGAGGGTGTACGTCAGTGGTAGAGCATGTGTTCAAAAGAGAGAGGCCCTGGATTGAATCCCCAGCACTAGAAAACAAACAAACAAATCAATCAGTACAATACTGGCATAAAAGCAGACATATGGACCAGTGGAACAGAATAGAGACCCTATAAACAAATCCAAACCTTGAGTGCCAACTAATTTTCAAATAGGGTAACAAAAAGATACGATGAGGAAAGGACAGTCTCTTCAATAAGGTGCTAGGAAAACTGGATTTCCACATGCAAGAGAATGAAACTGGACTTTTATCTTATGTCATACAAAAAAAATTACTCAAAATGAACAAAAGATCTAGCTGGGCGCAGTGGCACATGCCTGTAATCCCAGAGGCTCGGGAGGCAGAGGCAGGAGGATTGCAAGTTCGAGACCAGAGACAGTCTGCATAACTTAGCGAGACCCTGTCTCAAAAAGTAAAAAAATGGGCTGGGGGTGCAGCTCAGTGGTCCAGCACTTGCAGAGCATGTAAGCTCAAGACCCTGGGTTCAACCCCTAATACCACAAAAAAAAAAAAAAAAAAAAAGAACAAAAGATCTAAATGTAAGACCTGAAATCATAAAGCTTCTAGAAGAAAAAACAAGGGAAAATCTCTTTGACTGTGTCTTTACCAATGATTTCTGAGATATCATACAAAATGTTCAGGCTATAAAAGCAAAACTAAATAGATGAGACTAAAACCTAAAAAGCTTCTGCATAGAAAAAAGAAAGTCACCAATCCCAATCCCAATCAACAGACTGAGAAAAAATATTTTCAAACCTTGTATCAGAAGAGGGGCAAACATCCAAGATTTATAAAGAACTCACATAACTCAGTAACAAAAAATAAATATATCCCAACTAATAAATGGACAAAGGCTGGTGGTGGCACACACCTGTAATCCCAGCACACAGCAGGTGAAGGGAAGAACATCATGAATTCGAGGCCAGGCTGGGCTACAAAGTGAGACACTAACTCAAAAAAAAAAAAAAAAAAAAAAAAAAAAAAAAAAAAAAACAACAACCCACAAAGGACCTGAATAGACATTTCTGTAAAGATGACATAAAAATAGCCAACAGCTACATGAAAAAGCTGTCAGTATCATTCACCAGCATAGAAATAAAAATCAAAACCACTACAAGATATCACCTCTGCCAGGCATGGTGGTAGTGGCTGTTGTTAGGTGCTGTCGAGTTGGGTCTGACTCATGGCGACCCTCATAGGGTTCTCAATGGCTGATTGTTTCCGGATCGCCCCGGGAGTGGATTACCACATCCTTCTCCTGTGTTTGTGGTGCTGGGGATGGAACTCAGGTCCTCAGGGAGTGTAGAGCAGCACTCTACTAACTGAGCTAAACTCCAGCCCAGGCGTGGTGGTGCAGGCCTGTAATCCTAACACTGGAGACGCTGAGACAGGAGGATCAATTCAAGTTCAAGGGCAGCCTGGTCTACATAGCAAGCTCCAGAACAGCCTAGGCTACAGAGTGAGACACTGTCTCAAAAATAAATAAATAAATAAAATAAATATAATAATAATAATAAGAAGAAGAAGAAGTAAATAAAAGAAAGAAAGAAAAGAAAAGGTATCACCTCCTGCCTACCTGGGTAAGTACTAGGGAAAGTGTGAAGAAAAGGGGGCCTCACACAACGTTGGTAGGAATGCTGACAGGCACAGCCATCATAGAAAACACTATGGATGTTTCAAAGAAATTAACAATGGTGCTACCACATGATCCAGCAATCCTTCTTTAGGGCATGTAACCCAAAGAAATGAAATTACCACCTCATAAATATATTTGTACTCCTAGCTGGGTGCGGTGCTGCATACCTGTAATCCCAGTGGCTCAGGAGGCAGAGGCAGGAGGATTGCAAGTGTGAGACCAGAGGCAGTCTGTGTAATTTAGTGAGACTCTGTCTAAAAAAAGGTAAAAAAAAAAAAAAAAAAGGCTGGATGCAGCAGCTCAGTGGTCCAGCACGTGCAAAACATTCAAGCACAAGGCCCTGGGTTCAACCCCCCAGTACCGCAAAAACAAACAAACAAAAAACCAAAAAAAAAACATATTTGTACTCTTGTGTTCACTGCATTATTCACAATAGCCAAAATAAGAAAACAACCCAGATGTGCATAAGTAGATGAATGGACAAAGAAACTGTGGTATATAGATATATAATGGAATATTATTCAGCCTTAAAAAGGAAGAAATACAGCTAGGTATATTGGCACATGCCTATAATCCCAGCACTCAGGAGGTACAGTCATGTGGATCAAGAGTTCAAGGTCAACCTAGGCTACATAGTGAGTTCCAG
>VMDO01004712.1:37081-121480 GCA_007922755.1 Pedetes capensis
AAAAAAAAAAAAAAAAAAAAAAAAAAAAAAAAAAAAAAAAAAAAAAAAAAAAAAAAAAAAAAAAAAAAAAAAAAAAGGTCAAATATATAGAGAGAATAAATCAGTGATTGCCAGCATCAGGGTAGGGGAAATGGAGCTATGAAGGTCAAAGGAAACACAGTAGCAAATACATAGGATGAACAAGTCAAAAGGTCTAACACATAACATGGGGTCTATAGCTAGTAATAGTGTATTATATTCAGGATTTTTTTAAATGAGTAGATTATAGCTGCTCTTGTCATGGGAAGGAGGAGGAAAGGAGTAATGTGAGATGACAGATATATCCATTTGTTCCACTACAGTAACCATTTTACTCTATATGTATCTTACAATATGTTGTATATCTTAAATACACACAAAAATTTATTTTTAAAAAATGATAAAGGAGAAATCTGTTGTATAAGATACTCATTTAAACAGCTCATTTAATCTTTTTGTAGTTCTTCTGTTTGTAATTTTTAATGTACAGCTAAATGGGTCTCATTATGACATTCCTACGGATACGTTTCATTGCTCATGTTCACTTCCCCCTTACCCTGTCATAACCCCCCTCCCCCAACCCCTCCCTTCCCACCAAGGGTCTCCCTTCTACTTGCATGTCTCTTTTTGACTGTATCTATCTATGAGTGTACATCCCGATTTTGCTGTAAGGAGAACATATGTGATATTTCATTTCTTTTCTCCCATTACCCTTTCTTCTTGCCCCTTCCCCCTTTTCTTCAGTCCATTATCTTTCCCTACTTAGGTCCCATCTGCTTTTATGATCTATATGTTAAACAGCTCATTTAGTAGATCTTATATTCTGAGTTTTGGAAGAAGGATGTGGCAGTCCACTCCCGAAGCAATTCCGAAACAATCAGCCATTGAAAATCCTATGATGGTTGCTGTAAGTTGGACCCAACTCTCAATGACACCTAACAACAACATCATATTCTGAGGTCAGAAGAGAGACTTTACTGAGCATTACGATCATTTCAAAGCCTTTTTTAAATAAACTATGTGAAGAAAATCTCCTCAAATACCTCTAATTAGAATTGGTTATTTAAATTCAAATTGTACTAATATTCACAAATACACTTTTTAATAAATAACCACTAATGGATTTGCTCAAATTTAACTGAAACTATTTCAACTGAAATGCTTAATATGTTCACTAACCAAAGCTACACATGAATCAATAAAAATCTGTTGAATGGAGTGGGATAGAAAAAGTTCTGTCAATTTATAAACACTGAGCATCAACTAAATATGCCTCAGGGGCTGTGGGATAATGTGGTCCTGGACACACAAAATCAATAGTTTAGTGAGTATCATCTCTGAATGGAGACAATTGGTAACTTTTATTTTTCTTAGCCTTTTAATAGGGTATTCTTCAGCCAGGTGTGGTGGCGCACACCTGTAATCCCAGTGGCTTAGGAGGCGGAGGCGGGAGGATGGCAAGTTCAAGACCAGAGGCAGTCTGCGTAACTTAGCAAGACCCTGTCTCAAAAAGTAGGGGAAAAAAAAAAAAAAAAAAAAGCTGGGTGCGCAACTCAGTGGTCCAGCCCTTGCAAAGCATGCAGGCACGAGGCCCTGGGTTCAACTCCCAGTACTACAAAAAAAAAAAAAAAAAAGTAAAAAGTAAAAAAATGGGCCGAGGGTGCAGCTCAGCGGTCCAGCACTTGCAAAGCATGCAAGTGTGAGACCCTGGGTTCAAGCCCCGGTACTGCAAAAAAATAAATAAAAAATTGGTTCAACCCCCAGTACTGCAAAAAAATAAATAAAAAATTTTTTAAATACGGTTTTCTTCAAATAATGAGTCACTGAGGGCTTTAATAAGAAATAAATGGGTGACAGTGTTACCTCCGCACTCAACCACAATCCACTCAGAAGGCTGATAGAATGCCAATCAATTCAACTGCTGACTACTTTTTCCCATAAGAAACAATGCAAATGTGGCTGGCAAAATGGTGTACGTCTGTAATCCCACAATGGGATACAAGGGAGGCAGAACTAGGAGGATTGTAAATTAAAGGCCAGAGGCAGCCTGCATAATTTATCAAAATCCTGTGTCAAGATAAAAATAATAAAGAAGTTGGGGGTGTAGCTTGCAAAGTATGTGCAAGGCCCTGGAGCCAGCCTCAGGTATCAGAAAAAAAAAAAGACAGACTATAAATGTATTTATTGGTTCCAGTACCATCCTGAATGGCTAATTCAGACACCCGTGTGCCACTCACATGTTCAGCAATAAGTTGTTTTTAAAATTTAATTGTTGTTCTTACTGTTTTCCTCTTTCTCTCACTTTTAGTGCTAGAAAGGTTCTCAGGTGCCATGATGGCCGTGTGGTATCTGTATGCATTTATGGGTTAAAAATATAAAACAAAACAAACCATGAGATCGTGAACACAGCACCAGGACAGGTCTGCACTACTTGAAACTGATGCACAAAGAGACGTTTTTCCTGTGTTTCACTTGAAATGTCACAGGTGAGTGTGGCATTTCACACCGCTGTCAGCATGGCAGTTGAGGCTGAACCAGAATTCTCTCAAAAATACTGCCCAAGGACTGAAAAGACCGAGCACCGAACTGTCTCGAGTGTATGCACCGCTGTGAATCTATCTGGGGATGGCAGGATGAATGAGTGTGATTTCGACTGTGACATGGACTTCAAATTGCAGACAAGGAGTGATAAGGACTGTATTTATCCTCATCCTGAAAAAAGCTAGGACACTGAAGAAAATAAACGACTCACCAGTTTCTAAATCATTTGACAGTAGGCAATGAAGAGCAGGGATCCCTAGAGATGAAAGACAAGCAAAGTGAGGTTGTCCCACTTACCCGCTTCAGAGCAGACCTGATGCAGAGGAGAGCCCAGGGGGATCCTAGGGCACTCATTAAGTTGAGGATGTAGGGCTGAGAGTTCAGGTAGACCAAGGCAGCTACAGTTTGCATGACAGATTACCAAAGATCAAGGAGCTGCAGAGAGAGAATACCCGTGATCTGTAGCAGGTCTCCCTGGTGACTTGGGCAGATTGGTCTATGATCCACGTACAGTTGGAGGAAACTACTCAAAGCCGGAGAAAGAACCACCTGAAAGGGTAGTAGGGATGATGTCTGACACACACGCAGTGGTGGGAATAGTGCCTGCTCCTGTGACCAGACAGGAAAACCAGTTTTCAGGTCACTGAACTCAGAACAGTCTTGCATTTGCAGGAGGAAATAACAGTTGTTGTTGTTGTTAGGTGCCATCGAGTCGGTATCCGACTCATAGCGACCCTCATAGGGTTTTCAATGGCCAAGTGCTTTGGGATTGCCTTGGGAGTGGATTGCCAGGCCCTTCTCCCATTTTTGCGGTGCTGGGAATTGAACTCAGGGCCTCAGAGACTGCAGCGCAGTGCTCTACCCACTGAGCTAAATCCCAGCCCGAAATAACAGTACCTAGAGTAAATCCAGCCCTGGTTCTACCTTGTTGTTGTTGTTTTGAGGTGCTTTCAAGTTAGGCCCAACTCACAGAGACCTGATGTACAAGAGAACAAAACACTCCCCCACATTGTCCCATGCTCAGCACTATGTCAGTGCTTCTCTGCTATTCATAAGGTTTTGAATGGCTAATTGTTTTATAGTTGTTTCAGGATTGGGCTGCCAGGTCCTTCTCCTACTTTTGCAGTGCTGGGGATCGAACCCAATACCTTAGAAAGTGCAGAGCAGCATTCTACCAATTGATCTAAATCCTAGCCCTGGTTCTATTTATCACGTGTTAAAAGACCCAAAAGGGTCAAACTGCTTCCAGCCAACTTAACTGCATTCATACAAGGAAGTTCGGGAAACTTCATGCATAAGAAACATGAAGCAGATGGGTGTGGTGGCACATGCCTGTAATGTCAGCACTCAAAGGCTGAGGCAGGGAGGATTTCAAGTGTGAGGCCAACCTGCACTACATAGCAATACCCTGCTGCCCTAAAAATGGCAGTCTTTGCCTTTTAGTTGGGAATGTTTAAGCCATCCACTTTTTGTTATTGTTGCTACTGTTGTTGTTGTTTGATATACGGGTCTCTCCATGTAGCCCAGGCTGGTCTCAAACTTTCTATGTTTCTGCCTCAGCCTTCCAAGTACTGGGATCACATGCATGTGCCACCATGCCCAACAAATACTGTCAGATCAGATTAAAAAAAAAAAAAATCAAGACCCAAATATATGCTTTCCATAAGAGTCATACTTCAGGTGTAAAGATTGCAATATAAAGCAGCAAATCTGGTTTTTTTTTTTTTTCTTTTATACTCATTCCCAGGAGACTGCAAATATCAAGTCTCTGGGCTTGACAGGATTAAAAATCTCCTAAATGTCATTGTTAAAGTGTTCCTTCTCTAGATGAAAACTTCAGGTTTTAATCTGTCTCATCTTTCACTTAACTCCTATTAGGGTTCTACCTTACTTCTCTCTCTGAAGTTCCAGCCAGATAGTAAAGAAACTGTAGACAGAGCAAGGCTTGGAAGCAGGCAGGCTGGTTTCAGCAGCCACAGAAGAGCAGAATGTGAAGTGAGGGCTGAGTGGCTTTCCTGCACAAGAAGCCTTAACTTCCATGAACGCCTACATCTCCTGGCCCCAATCTCTGATCCTCACCCCTTCCGTTCAATCCAGACTATAGAGGTTCTCCACGGTGGCACCGGGGAGTGCCCTTCATGCTTCAGAATGGATTTGGGTCGCAGCAAGCCACGGTTAGAATACATGTCTTGCTAAACTCTTCCCTCTCTCATAAGCTTAACATTAAGTCAACCACCAAATCTGGTTGGTTCTGTGTCCTAAGTATATCTTGAACCTCATCATGGTTCAAGCTCTCAATCAACTTTTACCTAACTATTCAATCAGCTTCCTAAATGCTCTCCTGCCTCCAGGTTAGCTTTCTTCTGACCCATTCACCCTACTGCCCCCAGAGTGAAATAATTAACATGCTTTGCTTGTTTGTTTTTAAGTCTCCCACTGCCTCTAAGAGAAAGTTCCAAACTTCTTACTACCACGTATTTCTTATAATCTCACTCTACCTTATGTTTTCAACTTATCCCCTGCCTCTCTTAATTATAATATAAACATTCTTTCCAGAGGTTCCAGAACCTAGTCATAGTCATTGTACTGCAATGATTGTCCATGTGCTCCATCCTTCAGCTAGAATCCCCTTCCTCCTTTTGTCTTCCTGACTGATGCACTCTTACCTTATGAACAAGCTCAGAGGCTGAGTGCAGAGTACACACCTGTAATCTCAGCAACTAAGGAGGCAGAGGCAGGAGGACTGTGAGTCTGAGGCCGGAGGCAGCTTTGTAACTTACCAAGACCTTGACTCAAAACAAAAAATTAAAAATAGACTAGGGGAAGAAGCTCAGATATTACTTTTCTTTTTATGAAGTCTTCCTATGTGTATGTTTGACACTGCCAGACACCAAAGATAGCAGATGAATAAATAAGACATAGACACTGTTCTTAGCAAGCTCACTGCTTCTTATGAAGCATATGTCACAGGAAACACAGATACGAAAATAGATCATGATACCAGGCCTGGTGGATGACAGCCTGATGCCCCTGTGAACTATGGCTCCTGGTTTGTGCCTGTGCCACTTCTCCAGCTGACTCTAGGATTAGCCATGTCACCTGCTTTGTCTAATGGGACATTAGCTAGCATAATGGAAGCAGACTTGCTAAGCAGGTGTACTGGGGGCACGTCCTCTGGGAACTCTCTTGGAAGCCAGTAGCCATCCTGAGAAGATGTTCAGCCATCCTGAAGATGTGACACCATGCAAACAGAAAAGGTCACATGGAGAAGAACAGAAGAGCCCCAGTGGGGCTCCCAGGGAATCACCTGCATGAGCGTCCCCCCATCATACCAAGTAGAGAAAACCCACCTGGTCAACCACAGAATCATAAGAAATGAATCAATATTGTTTTAAGTCCATATTTTTGAGACTGTCTTTACACAGCAATAGATAATCAGAACTCAATGAATATTTGTTAAATAAATGAAGATGTTTTGTGGCTGGGTCTGAAAAATTCTTATTAAATGTAATATTGTTCCTATATGACCAAAATATCCTTAACAAGCCCTTTTTATCCACTTGCAACTTAGCCACTGTTTCATATGGATCTCCAGCAGATTGCACCTTATGTAGATGAAAATGTCACTTTTTAATCTGTGAGTACAGACTATTTTCAATGAAAAGCATTTTAAAAATCATGAATTTCTAAAAAAATGGATAATGCTGCCATGCATCAGTGAGGCACAGCTCTGGGCAGAAGGAAGTCCTGCTGTCATAAGACCCTGGCATCTGGGACCTTTCCCCATCATGGCACACCTTAGGGAGCACAAGGAATAAAAATGGATGTGATCCTGAGTTTATTTAAGAAATAAGATAAAGCTGGGCATGGTGACGCACACCTGAAATCCCAGCACTAGAGAGGCTGAGGCAGGAGAATTGTGACTTCAAGGCCAGTCTGGGATACACAGCAAGTTCAGGACAACCTGGGCTACACAGAGAGGCCTTATTTCAAAACACAAAACACAAATAAGAAAATAATATAAAAATTTCTTACAAACAAAATAAGACCCCAAGTCTTACCTCCAGTGTTTTATCCAATTTGGCAGCTAGCCTTCCAATTTCATATAATAGCTGGGAGCTGACAGGAATCTCAGCTACAGGTCTTCCTGGGAGGTAAGTCAGCAGCCTCACCAAATAGCTTTTAATTTCAGATCCACTGTCTAGATGGGTAGAATGATATATCCTGTCAACTTTTCTTGAAAAAAGTAATTAGAAGCTATTCTACCCTCACAATTATTGTTGAAAAAAAATTACAGTACAAGAGAAAAAATGTGCTAATGTAAAAGTACTCCACAGTGTTCTGTGAGGCAGGGCTGAGTGGATCAAAGCAAGAAGGTAGAAAGATAAACTTTAAGAACATTGGAACTAGCCATTTACATACCAAGAAACACAGCTCCAACTCTGCTGGCCTCAGCTCTAAACAGAAATTACCTACTATGGTAAACAAATGCCTAAAATTGGAAAATGAGGTATAAAGAAATGATTTCCAGGGCTGAGGATGGAGCTCAGTGGTAGAGCACTTGCCTTGTATGTGCAAGGCCCTGGGTTCACTTCCCAGCACCACAAAAAAAAAAAAAAAAGAAGGAAGGGAGGGAGGGAGGGAGGGATGGAAGGAAGGAGGGATGGAGGGAAAGAAAGAAAAGACTTCCAGAATTATAAGCCTTCTTCAGGAGCAAATCAGGGTCTAGGCTATGTCTGCGATACAGGACAATGTCTATTCCTTAGGGGATCACACTAGGCCTCAACTGTCTGGAGCAATGCAGATTAAGAAAGAGTGGATGAGGCAGGCGCGGTGGCACACATCTGCAATTCCAGCAACTCGGGAGGCAGAGGCAGGAGGATCGCAAGTTCAAGACCAGAGGCAGTCTGCATAATTTAGCGAGACCTTGTCTCAAAAAGTAAAAAAAAAAAAAAAAAAAAAAAAAAAAAAAAAAAAAAAAGGGCTGGGGGTGCAGCTCAGTGGTACAGCACTTGCAAAGCAGGCAAGCACGAAGCCCTGGGTTCAACCCTCAGTACTGCAAAAAACAATACAAAACAAAACAGTGGATGAACAATTACAAGAAAAAGTCAAGGTCTCAACCCTTAAAAAATTCTAATACACTGATTTTAAGTTGCTCTTTTCTGAACTAGGTGAATCTCAACATTTAGCAATAGAGGTAAAGGGGATCAAGCACTACAGACGAGGCCCTGTAGCCTTGGGAATTTAAGTAGTATGCCCAGCATCACATACACAGTCTGAGGTATAAAAATACTTAACAGGGGATAGGGATGTAACTCAGTGATAGAGTGTTTGCCTAGCATAAGCAAGGTCCTGGGTTCATCCTTGGTACCACAAAAAAACAAAACAAAAAAAAAACCTGCTTCAATAAAAACAAACATGTTGTCCTGATTTCTAATCAAGGTCCAATCTCCATTTTGCTGATGCTGTAGCTTTTCCTAACCACTGAAAAAATAACCATATCTTCACTTGGAATTATGAACTTGTTCCTGGTACTATTTCCACCTATAGCCCAAATGCAGTAACGTGAGTGGTAGGTGACAGACTGTCCAGCGGGCTGCCTCTTACCTACGGACATCAAAGAGGTCATGTTGTGTCCTTTAGTGCAGCACACGGAGGCAGTGGGAAGTCCAGCTGCTTTCAGAAACATGATGACATGATTCTGCACTTCAATCAGGTCTGGATTTTTGCTAGACTCTGTGTTGCTTATTTTGAGGACATATTCAATTGGGCCATCCGCGGTATCTTTGGTTCGTGAAATGTGAATGTGAAAGTTTTGGTCATCATAGCTAGGAAGCGGCTGGATCTTAGAAACTCTGAGCCCGAATACCGACTCTACTAACGCAGAGGCTTGTGTCTCACTAAAAGTGGGTTTGGCAAGAGCGTGTGATTGCTGACCATCTCCACTTGACATTTTTTCTAGGGAAGAAACAACAATCAGAGATGGGGCATATAATGAAAAAATTTATTTAAGTAATTTTTCTCAAGATAGACAAATATTTCTCTATACTGATTCTATACTTCCTTTGATTATTATCTTTTACTTATAAAGTTGAAAAAATCAAATCAGTGAATGAAAAGAAGATGTGAATAAAACTCCTTATACCATAAATTATTTTTAAACTTACCTCCCAAACTGAAGGTATAGTTTCAGGGAGAGCACACAAACCAGGCAAGCACCTTGGGATCACCCAGTCCAAGACCTCCCTCCTGCCAAAGGAATGTAGGTCATGAGAGGTTAAGTGACATGCTCAAAGTTACACAGTAAGCTACAGTAAGAGCTCAGTTCTCCCGGCTCCTGATTTATGATTATGTCCTTTGGCCTGTATTACCATCAGTCTTGGGTTAAGAGATAAATTCAAATACAGAAAGCTTTTCTAGTCAGTTTTGTGAAATGATAGGATCACCATGCACCTTATCAGACACATTTCAAATACAGAAAAATGTGTACTGATGTGCAAAGTATTGTGTAAGGCCACATGTGGGAGATCAGGTTGGACAACTCTGTAACATCTGAAAGTTCACTCACAGTCACAGATATCCTAAACAAACAAAAAATTTAAAAGAGCTCAAAACAACAAGTTATAAGCCGGGCATGGTGGCGCATGCCTGTAATCCCAGCAGCTCGGGAGGTGGAGGCAGGAGGATCGCAAGTTCGAGACCAGAGACAGTCTGTGTAACTTAGCGAGACCCTGTCTCAGATAAAGTAAAAAAATAGGCTGAGGACACAGCTCAGTGGTCCAGCACTTGCAGAGCATGCGGGTGTGGGGCCCTGGGTTCAACCCCCAGTACCGCAAAAAAAAAAAAAAAAAACAAGTTATAGTGCAATAAGTAACAGAATGGCAAGGAAAACCCTTGACTTTATTAAGGACAGACTTGGAATAAGTGACTGAATTAACAGTGATGTGACTGAAACTACCTTAAACTGTAAAAAATAGGATCATAATGCTAAAAGGAATAAGGGCTTAAAATAAAAATTATGATTAGTTAAAAAAAGGACCTCTGAGTTTGTGACCTATGAAATTAGCATCTGCTAAAACTATGATACACATTGAAAGGGGAGAGAAATTACTACAGCCTAAGGAAGATTTTTCTTTTTTTTTAATACTGGAGGGCTGAACCCAAGATTTCACATATGGTAGGCAAGTGCTCCACCACCAAGCTGCACTCCCAGCCCTTTTGCTTTTTATCTTGAGACAGGCTCTAGGTGAGTTACACAGGCTGCCTTTGGCCTCGAACTCACAATCCTCCCAGTTCTGCCTCCCCAGTCTCTGGGACTACAGGCGTGTGCCATGGCACCCAGCTATTGAAGATTCTCTTGAGAAGATGGGTTTCAGCTGAGTTCTGAGTACAATTTGGATAGACAGGGTTGGGAAAAATTTTCTTCCCCTTGGCCAGTCCTCGTTCAGCTACACACACATGGCTTATTTCCTGAGCATCTAGTATACATGAAAGGCAGTGTAGGGCAGGTGTGGAGGTGCACACCCATAATACCAGCCACTCAGGAAGCAGAGGCATGAATATTGAGAGTTTGAGGCTTGAGGCAGCCTGCACAACTTGAGACCCTGATTCAAAAATAAAGAATGGGCTGGGGGGCTCACCTCAGAAGTAGAGCACTCTCAAAATATGTGCAAGGCTCTGAGTTTAATCTCCTAGTACTGCCAAAAAAGAAAGAAAGAAAGAAAGGAAGGAAGAAAGAAAGAAAGAAAGAAGGAAGGAAAGAAAGGCAGGCAGTGGAGGGCTTCTGAGCAGCCTCAGGAACAAAATATTTAAGGTTCTTACCATTTCACCTTCCTCTTTTCCAAAAATAGTTTTTTCCAATCTTTCCTTCATACTAAGTTGTTAATGATTGATAATATTTTGGGTTTAGGGTTTAGCTACATGTTAGGGTACAATTTTGATTGCTGTTCAGGAAATAGTGTTACATAAAATGAATTTTACAAGCAGCTTTTGTTGAGAGACATCAGAATGGCTGTTGCTTCTGGCACGGAGGGGGCACCAGTGAACTTTCCGAGAAGAAAATGCTTTATGTCTTTATTCATTTCCTTATTTTGGGTGCTGGGGATTGAACTCAAGGCCTAGCTCATGCTAGGCAAGCACTCTACCACTGAGCTCCAGGTCTTGCCTGGTATCTTCACAAGGATGTACACATATGTTGAAACTTAGTTTAAAATTAAGTAAATGCAAAGGCGAGTGCAGTGGTGCATGCCTGTAATCCCAGTGACTCAGGAGGCAGAGGCAGGAGGATCGCAAGTTTGAGACCAGAGGCAGTCTGCGTAATATAGCAAGACTCTGTCTCAAAAACTTAAAAAATGGACTGGGGGTGCAGCTCAGTGGTCCAGCAGTTGCAGAGCATGCAAACTCAAGGCCCTAGGTTCAACCCCCAGTACCGAGAAAAAACAACAACAACAAAAAGTAAATCCAAGACTAGTCAATCTCATGGAATGTAAATTCTACCTTAAAGAAAATGTTAGCCCTTGTGAAAGACTGACTAAGACAAGGAAGGGGGGATCTTCAGATTTTCTCAGAACCCCTGAAATCAGACCACAGGCCTGTTAATGTCTAATCACTTCATCTCTATCATGGTAAAAGCCCAGCCTACTCCACTGAGGGGACGGGACAACATTCGAGGAGGTGCCACAGGGTCTCCGTGGCTCTCTCCCTACCTCAGTCCCAGGACAATTCAGGTGATAAAAAGGATATAAACTTCCAGTACAAACCACCACCTGCCCTTGGCCTTCCCTGATCCTCTTACCAAGCTACTCTCTCCCACCTCTGGATTCACAGTCCTATGTGGCACAGGTCTGGTTCCTGCCACCTGTTGCAGTTACTACATTCTTGATATTGACTTCTCAAGTTTACTCTCCAACCCCAGTGTTTGTCTTCAGAAGTAAGGTAAGCTGTTTGGGTTTGTTCACTAAAGGTACTGTCACAAAGCCTAAGTAGGATTTCAAAACAATTTTTGCACCTGAAACTTCTGGGAACCAACCTATCCTGTCACACTGTTTTTGGACTCAAATTTTGCAAGGAATTTTAACACTCCTTCTGGAAATATATAAACTGGTTTAAGTCCAATGTTCAGAATGTAATATGAACTGAAGCATTAACCCGAAGATGAAATTCTGAAGCAATTTTTCAACCCCCCAAACATTAAGGATAGCAGAACAATTCTGAATATGATATGAATTACAAGTTCTTAAAGTTGAAAGGAACCTTAAAGGCAATTGATGAAGGCCAATCTCCCCTGGTTCAGAAAATGTTCCCATAACATACTTAGATGGGACTTGTTACAAATCTTTGAAGGGCCCTGCTTTCTAAAGCATGGTAAGGCATTACTGGTGGGTGTGGCCACCAAAGACAGCCTGATGCATTCAGAGGTTGCTGAGCTTGTTGAAAGGAGTCATAGTTTATTTCCAGCTCTGTTACCTAACCTCTGAAACTTTGGACTATCTCCTCTAAAAGGGAGCTGGGGGCCGGGCATGGTGGTTCAAGCTTGTCATCCCAGCGACTAGGGAGGCTGGATCAGGAGGATCACAAATTCAAGGTCAGAGGCAGCCTGAGTAATTTAGCGAGACTCTGTCTCAAAGTAAAAACTAAAAAATGGGCTGCACGTGCAGCCCAGTGGAAGACCCTGGGTTCAGCCTCCAAGTACAAGTACAGGAAAAAAAAAAGTAGCGAGATCATTCCCACAAGTCCTCTCTGGCGCTCAACACCCTGAGTGGCAGAGGCTCTTTCTGAGCTGATCTTTGCCTTCCTCACTGTACATGACAGACTCCACGTCATCCTCACTGTACAGAACAGACTCCACGTCATGCGAGCACCAACAGGAACCAAGCCCACTTCCGAAAGAAGCACAGAGAAATCCGTGCGCCAGCGCGGGGGGCGGCGGGGGCCGGGATTTCGCCGAGCTCGGACACCCGGGAGCCAGGCTGCGCCCACCTCAGTCTCCGTCCCACACCGAGCGGGCCGGACCTTCCCCCGTACCCCGACAGGAGCCCCGGGCCGCCGCCGCGCTCACCGGGCTCACCCCGTGAGGCCGAGGCCCGGACGCCACCCCACCTGGTGAAAGATCCTCGACGCCCGCACCGACCGCTCCGGTGGGGGGCTCCGCGGAGCGGCAGCGGCAGCTGGACTTTGCCCGGCTCTGGGCGGAGGTTCTGATTGGTCGCTGCTCCCTGCTCCCGCCTTCCCCAGTGAGCACCCCAATAGACTCGGGCTGCCTCTTTACGTAACTGAAGCACTTGCCTCTGAATGGCTCTCCGCGGTCCCACCGCCTCCGAGCAGCCAATCACCAGGCTCTGGGCCTTTGAGAGGCACCGCTCAGTTCGTCCTGGCCGCTTGGTGGCGGAGGCGACTTGGACGGCCTCAAGACTCTGTATGGTTGGAATCCGCTTCCTGATCCTCTTCCCCCGCTTTGTCTGCCTCCCTCTTTTGCTGGAAGCGCGCACCTTGGCCGCCTTCGCAAAGCGCGGCCCGTGCTAGGCGTCGAGGCGCTCGCCCGTTAATCTCTGCGATTCGGGAGATCTGAGGAGGGAGGATCGCGAGTTCAAGGCCAGGGGCAGCCTCTGCGATTTAGCGAGACCTTGTCTCAACATAAAATGAAAAAAAAAGGGGGGGGAGTGCAGCTCAGTGGGGAGCACCTGCAAAGCCCTGCGTTTGATACCCAGCACCACAAAAGAAAGTGGGCGGTGCAGTGGGAGAGCGCGGGGCTAGGATACGCGAGGCCCGCGCTTCGCCCTTCCGTGGGCGAGGAACCCCAAGGGTCCCGGCTGGAGGTCTCGAGAGTCTGACTGGCAGCATCCCACAAGGAACCTAGTGCCCCTGGACACTGGAATGTTAGAGCCCGAAATGGTCTTGTTTATTGACTAGGCCCTCGCCCTTTGTGCTGGGGACAACTGGAGGCTGGAGCACAGGGCCCCAGCAGGACCCTGGTCTCCCGGCTCCCAGCTTTGGCTCTTGACACAGAATCGAGTTTTCTACTCTCTTCCCAAGCCAGGTAACTCAATGTAGAGGCTGTAGAGGGAGAGCGAAAGCCACCCCTGCACTTCCTGGGGTAGGGTCAGCATAGCTCAGATCTGGCATGATGAAGAAACACAGCGGGTAGCTGGGTTAGAACCCCTACTTACGCAGCGCGATCAGTGGAAAAGTCTGCAGAAGCCACACACTTTTCAAGAGGCTGCCTTAAATTCATAACACAGTAGCTGGGTGATCTTAACTGTGGAGGGCACAAGTGTCTGATAGCCTGAAGCACTTCTGGAGCCAAGCAGTACTTCTCCTTACAGAAGAGAGTTCTGAACACCTATCATTTATGGCTGCAATTTGACCTCCACCCCCACATCCAACCTTGGCAGGACATAGCACACTCAGGTTATCTATAGTCATCCTGATTTATTGACTTGGTTATTTCCCAATCTCTATCAACCACATGCGGGCTGGGATTCAGCTCAGTTGGTAGAGCGCTGCACTGCAGTCTCTGAGGTCTCGAGTTCAATTCCTAGCACCCCAAAAATGGGAGAAGAGCCTGGCAATCCACTCCCAAGGCAATCCGGATACAGTCGCCATTGAAAACCCTATGAGGGTCGCTATGAGTCGGATACCGACTCAACGGCACCTAACAACAGCAACAATCAACCACATACCATATTGAAGGATCCTTCTTTCCCGTTTCTGATGTGGTTCTTATCTGCTTCAATCTGCAAGTGTTGTTTTTAGGTCCTGTCCAGTCATGTCCGACTCATAGCGACCCTCATAGGGTTTCAATGGCTGATTGTTTCAGGATTGCCTTGGGAGTGGATTGCCACATCCTTCTCCCATTTTGGGGCTGCTGGGAATTGAACTCAGGACCTCACAAACTGTAGAGCAGTGCTCTACCAACTGAGCTAAATAGAAAGGCTTTTTACAGCTCCACTCGTGACACAGTACTCCTCTGTTGTTGTTGTTAGGTGCCGTTGAGTTGATATCCGACTCATAGCAACCCTACATACAACAGGGGAAACACTGTTGTCAGTGCTTCTCTGCTGTTCATAGGGTTTTCAATGGCAGCTTGATTTTTGGGAGTGGGTTGCTGGGTCCATCTCCCAAGCCTGCAGCACTTGGTATTCCCAGGCAGTCTCCCATCCAGGTACTAACCAGGTCTGACCCTGCTTAGTTTCCGAGATCAGACGGGATCGGATGCCACAGGGCTACCGCTGCAGGCTTGTTGTTGTTGTTGTTAGGTGCCTTCAGTCGTGTCTGACTCATAGCAACCCTCACAGGGTTTTCAATGGCAGATTGTTTTGGGATTGCCTTGGGAGGGGTTGCCATGTCCTCCCATTTTTGCAGTGCTGGGAATCTAACTCAGGACCTCAGAGACTGCAGCACAGCGATCTACCAACTGAGCTAAATCCCAGCTCACTGCTGCAGGCTAGTACTCCTTTAGGTTGTCAGAATAACTTTGACTTGGATTTTCTGTAACCAGAAACAGAAGCCTATCAACCCTCTGCATGCTGTTGCCTAGGCAGCACCTGGATTTTTCTCCACCTTCTCTCACTATTCCACTTCTATTGGTCTCCCCCCACCCCCTTCTTGGAATAAAAGAATAGGAATGAGGATTGACTCTGGAATTTTTTTTTTTTTTTTTTTTTCTGTACTTGGGTTTGAACTCCGGGCCTTGTGCTTGCATGCTTTGCAAGTGCTGTATCACTAAGCTGCACCCTCAGCCCATTTTTTTACTTTTTGAGACAGGGTCTCGCTAAACTATGCAGACTATGTCTCGAATTTGCAATCCTCCTGCCTCCGCCTCCCAAGCCACTGGGATTACAGGCATATGCCGCCAAGCCCGATTAGAAAGATTGTACCTTGTAATTTACCCTTTTCACTTTGAGTGTCTTTGTTTTTAAGAATATCCCTATGCATAATTCTTCTGTGCATTTTAAATTATGTCTTTAAGTTGCTCAGAGTCATTATGTGGTCTAAGAGAATGAACACTTTTAAGGCCCATAATACATGCTGCCAAATCATGTTTTTCCTCAATATTGTCAACATTGGATATCGTGATAAGAATATCCCACCAATCTAAGACAAGAAATGTCATGTCATTGCTGTATTAACATTTTTCTTCTCCACCTAGCCACTGCTACACTTCAAGTAGTGGCTCTTGAGTTCAGTGACCAACCAAAAATTGGAGCGAAACAAAAAATAATTTACTGAGTGACATTACAGACATGATTTTGTATTATAAAACAAAATTGTCCTAGTGGTTGAGGGGGGTAGCCCAGAGGTAGACCACATATTTAGCATATATGAGGCCGTGGTTCAAACCTAAACACTAAAACAATGTCCTATAATGTCCTATAGTTATATATTTGCTTTATACATTGCAGGATGTCCAAAATTTAGAGCCAATACCATTCAAACACAAAATTCATCAACAGAGGCTGGCACCTTGTGCACATTTGTAATCCCAGCATTTGGGAGGCTGAAGCAGGAGGACTGATGTGAGTGTGAGGCCAGCTCAGTCTACATAGCAAGTTTCAGGACAGTCTGGAAAAACAAATCAGAGGCACACAATTGTCATGGGAGCAAATTTTGTGAGGATTACATATTCATCTGCTTTTGCAATAGAAGCCATTTTTCAAGTAGTCATGCGCTGCTTACCAACAGGACATGTTCTGAGAAATGCATCCTTAGTTTCTTTGTGTAAACATCAGTGAACTTACATAAACCAAAAAGGCTACAATGTCACACTGGATGATACAATCTTAGGGACCATTGTCATATGTGGTCTGTTGACTAAATGCCATTAGGTGGCTCATACATGTATATGGAACACAAGTTTATAGTCCAATATTCTGGAAAACTTAGCCAAATAGTTCATTTCACATAGTAACAATAAATCTGAAGGTAAGTTAATTTATAATTAAAAAGCAAAACTGCTATCAAGTAAAAACAGTGAATAAACCAAATGCAACACTGATGATGCTTCAAGTTTCCTTCAAAACTGGATATTCAAACCATGTGTATGTGCTAAGCTGCTATTAGCCCTTATAATGCAAACTTCTTAGAATACTAAATTATGCCCACTTTGGCCTATGAACAATTAAACCTTGCTACTTATCTAGATTGCCATTAAGAGTAAGATAAAGAGTGAGAGACAGTGGTGAGTACAGTGCTGGGACTAAACCAGGGCCTTGTGGATGCTAAGCAAGCTCTATACCACTGTTGTTGTTAGGTGCCATCGAGTCGGTATCCGACTCATAGCGACCCTCTGTACAACAGGGGAAACACTATTGTCAGTGCTTCTCTGCTGTTCATCGGGTTTTCAATGGCAGATTGATTTTTGGGAGGGGGTTGCCAGATCCTTCTCCCAAGCCTACAGTATCTGGTGTTCCCAGGTGGTCTCCCATCCAGGTACTAACCAGGCCCGACCCTGCTTAACTTCCGAGATCTGACGGGATCGGATGCCACAGGGCTACAGCTTCAGGCATCTATACCACTGAGCTACTGCTAAATCCTGGACCTGTGTTTTAGATCAGTGGGGAACTGAGCACATTTACAAAACATTGCTTTCGATCAGGAGTGTCCAACTTTTTGACTTCCCTGAGCTACATCGAGTAAAGAGGAATTGGACCACACATAACTTATATAATATAGTTAGTGTAAATACATAATAGGGGGTCACTAGGAAAATAAATGCTAAGGCCAGGCGTGGTGGCGCACGCCTGTAATCCCAGCGGCTCGGGAGGCGGAGGCAGGAGGATCGCAAGTTCAAGACCAGAGGCAGTCTCGCAGTCTCCGTAACTTAGTGAGACCCTGTCTCAAAAAAGCAAAAAACAAAACAAAACAAAAAAAAAACAAAAAAACATAGGCTGGGGCTGCAGCTTAGTGGTCCAGCACTTGCAGAGCATGCAGGCACGAGGCCCTGGGTTCAACCCCCAGTACTGGGAAAATAAATAAATAAATAAATAAAAGCTAAGAAGCATATGACATTAAAAGATTTTGTGGGGCTGCATTACTAGCTGTTCTGGGCCACATGTAGGCCATGGGTTGGACATTTAGATAAAGAACTGTGGCTCCCAGGTGTAGGTAACCTGCTTCATGAGAGCACTGATGAAATGGCAGGAGAGGGAGTAGGAGCATCATTAGCTGGTCTTGTACCAAGTTCCAAGAATGCATAGCACCTCCCACCTACACGAACAAAAAGCAAACTAATCCCGTAATACACATCACATAGTGTGAGACCTGCAATGCTGTACTACATGTTCACTTTAACATAAATGACCTCCATAACAAAAGAGTTATATGAACGTTATGTGTAATGCAGTTTGTAGTGGGTCCAATACACACACACACACATACACACGTCATGTTTGTTGTTAGGTGCTGTTGTGTCCAACTCATGGCTACCCTATGTACAACAGAATGAAACACTCTCTGACATATGCGTGTGTGTGCGTGTGTGTATGTGTATGTATATATATATGTGAATATATATATGCATATATATATGCATATATATATGTACACACACATATATACATATATTGTTGTTGTTAGGTGCCATCGGTATCCGACTCATAGCGAACCTCATAGGGTTTTCAATGACAGACTGTTTCAGGGTTGCCTTGGGAGTGGATTGCCAGTTCCTTCTCCCATTTTTGCAGTGCTGGGAATTGAACTCGGGACCTCAGAGACTGCAGCGCAGCCCTCTACCAACTGAGCTAAATCCCAGTCCCCACACATATATATATATATATGTAGAGAGAGAGAGAGAGAGAGATGTGTGTGTGTGTGATACAAAATAGGCACAAATACAGCTGGGCGTGGTGGCGCACGCCTGTAATCCCAGTGGCTTGGGAGGCGGAGCCAGAAGGATCGTAAATTCAAGGCTAGAGAAAGTCTGCATAACATAGCAAGACCCTGTCTCAGAAAGTGAAGGAAAAAAAAAAAAAAAAAGGGCCGGAGGTGCAGCTCAGTGGTCCAGCACTTGCAAAGCATGCAAGTGCGAGGCCCCGGGATCAATCCCCAGTACCACACACACACACACACACACACACACAAAGACACAAATAGATTAGGGAATAGCAGAATCAGTAGGTGGAAGCTACAAAGACAACTTTGGCTTGAAATAAAGACTTTAACCATTAAAACTTCAGTGAATAGGATGGGTTGCCTGGCAGAAGTCTCCATCTTTTGAATGTTAAAGAAAAGCCTGCCCAAGAAATGTTTGTACAAAAGATCCTTCATTGGGTGAGATTAGTCTTTTCAACTCTAAACTGAATCCATAATTAAGTACATGTTGGAGGCTTTAAATCAAATTCACTTGCTGCTTTTTTGTTTTGTTTTGTTTTGAGACAAGTTCTCACTAGATAGCTCAGGCTGGCCTCAAACTCACAATCCTCCTGCCTCAGCCTCCTCAGTGCTAGGATTGCAGGCATGTGCCACTCACTATACCTGGCTCATTTACTGTTTCGTAAGGATAGCCTGGCCCTATTTCAGACTTTTACCTTGATTTTCATTCTTATTAGATGTGGAGTAGAAATGAGCTGATAAATACAAGGATGAGAAGGACTGAGGTTTACATGCTGGCAGAAGAGGGCAGGGAACCAGACATCATTGCCAATGTCAGATGGATATTAGCCAAAAGCAGAGAATACCAAAAAGATGTCTATTTATGCTTTATTGACTATCCAAAGGCATTTGACTGTGTGGATTGATCACAACAAATTATGAGTTAACATTGAGAAGAATGGGAAACCAGAGTACTTATACTCATGAGGAACGTGTACATAACCAGGAAGCAGTTGTTCCAACAGAATAAGGAAACACTGCCTGGTTTAAAGCAAAAAAAAGGTGAGCATCAGGGCTGTATACTTTCACCATACCTGTTCAATTTCTATGCTGAGCAAGTAATTTGAGAAGCTCAACTTTATGAAGAACGTGGCATCAGGATTAGAAGACGACTCATTAATAACCTGCATTATGCAGATGACACATCTTTGTTTGCTGAAACTGAAGAGGACTTGAAACATTTACTGATAAAGACCAAAGAACACAGCCTTCAGTATGGATTATGCCTCAATATCAACAAAACAAAAATTCATATAACTGTCAAGTCAGCAACTTCATGATAAATGTAGAAAAGATTGAGGCTGTCCAAGATTTTGCTTTACTTAGTTCTACAATCAACACTCACAGAAGAGGCAGTCAAGAAATCAAGACACATTGCATTGGGAAAAGCTGTTGCAAAAGACCTCTTTAAAGTATTGAAAGAAAAGTAAAGATGTCACACTGAAGACAAAGGTGCATCTGCCTCATGCCATGGTATTTTCAAATGCATCATATGGTTGTGAAAGCTGGACAATGAATAAGGGAGACAGGAGAACTTATGCTGTTGAATTATGGTGTTGTTTGTTGTTAGGTGCCATCAAGTCAGGTCCAACTAATAGTGACCCTCATGGGCTTTTCAATGGCTGATTGCTTCAGGAGTGGATTACTACATCTTCCCATTTTTGTGGTGCTGCAGATAGAATATGGATCCTTAGGAGAATACGGAACAGCACTCTACCAACTTGAGCTAAACCCTAGTCCCTAAATTTTGGTGCTAGAAACAAATACTGAATATATCATCGACTGCCAAAATAACCAACTTAGAAGTGCAGCCAGAATGCTTTTTGGAAGCAAGAATGGCTAGAACTGCATCTTATGTATTTTGGACATGTCAGGAGAGACCAATCCCCGGAGAAGGACATCATATTTGGAAGAGTGGTAGGTCAATGAAAAAATGGAAGATCCTCAACTAGATGGATTGACAACGGGTTTAAACATTAAAAAGATAGTGTGTGTGGTGCAGTGTTGGGCAATGTTTCGTTCTGTTGTACATAGGGCTGCTAATAAGTTGGACCTGACTTGATGGCACCTAACAGCAACAACAATGTCTGAACATTTAGAGAATATATTTGAGGAGAAATTTCTGGATGGCACCCCATTTCTTAAGTCATGGTGTTTTATTTTCAATTACAATAGAATATTTTATAACAGGAGTCCAATGTGATAATACAATTTTCTTTATTAAAAATAATTTACAGCATCAGTAACATATACACAATTGTCATCGACTGAACTTTGCCTCCAATATATTTTTATACAATACTTAATACTATTGAACTTAAAACTGTTACACTGTTTTGTTGGCTTTAAATAATAGACAATGATTTGTAGTTACTTTGAGATATATGATTTCATAGTCACATATTATGTATAAAATTGATAGAAACATCAGCACTGTCACCCTTTAGGGGAAAAACCACTGAAAAGCCAAAGTCCATCTCTTTTTCCCCCCCTTATATTCCAAATCAAACTAAGATAGGGTCATCTCCAGCATCTTAGTATCTTCTCCTAAACCTAAAGGCAAAAGAAAGGTGGCTTTTAATTCGACCACAGACAAATGTCATTTTCTCCCGTCTCATCACTCATCACTGAAAAGACCAATACATATTACATAGTTACCACATATGCAAACAACTCTGGCTAAGCTCTTAGCTTTACAGCTTTTAGTACAATTACCAGTGAAAATCCAAGCAATCTGGCTAATGGGATTTGGCTAACCACTCATTCAAGTGTAGTGGTGGCATGGAGATAACAGAACATAAAAACTTCATCTTGGGAACTTTTAAGGTATAAATAATAGTTTTCTAGTATTTGGACGGCATTTTCACTCACCCCATTTAATAGGGCTAGGAAAACCCCCAAGTATGAAAAGGGTACTAGCTCTTTTTTTTCCCCCCAGTATTGTGGGTGTTAAACCCAGGGCCTCACACATGCTAGGCAAGCACTCAATAACTGAGCTAAACACGGACCCCTTTTTTTATTGTGAGACAGGGTCTAGCTAAATTGCCCAGGCTGCCACTGGCCTTCAATTTGTGATCTTCCTGCCTCAGCCTCTCAAGTCACTGGGACTACAGGCATGTGGCACAGCACCTGGCTACAGCATGTTTTCTTAAAGATAAAAAGTGCTGCTGTTGGTAATGACCTTTGAAACTGTACTTTAAAGTTCACAACACTGATTTTTTGTGTGGCCTTTTCACAAGATTTGTGATTTTTCTCTTTCTTTTGGAGGGGGGTGTGAGAGTACCATGAAATTACCCAGATGCAGTCAAAAACAGAAATTAAAAAAGATAATAAAAATCAACAGATGCCATACTTTTGCAGCATTTGGCTCAAGGCAGAATTATAAGGTATACACATTAGGACACATGCCTACAACTCTCTTCCTCTATTTAAAATCATCCTTATCAAGTGTTTACTTCATTGTGTATAAGCAAGAGATGAAGGGAACCTTGACTTTGTTCCTATGACTGCACTAGATAGACTGGAGATGCTAATGTTTAACTCTTAGACCGCTTTATCATCTCTTGGATTAGCTGTTTATGATAATGTATATGCCTTTACCCATAGACTATTGATACAAGTATGCCTTCAAAATAATAGATTTTTCCCCCTCTGCACAGTCTGGAGTTACCATTTCTTCAAAGCATGTAACAAGTATTTCAACATTCAACTTGTAAATTCTCCATCCCTAACTCATGTTTTCATGTAAATTAAAAACAGATATACAGCATATATTAAGAACACAGTATGATTTGAAAGTACCAAGGAAAATACTTAAAAAAATTAAAGAAGGGAAACTGTTTTGTCAAACTGTAGTTCAACTTGTTGTCTAAATATATACTTGCAAAATATTTTCAAAAGACTGTATGATTGATTATGTGCAAAGTTGTCAGGGATCTTTAGCTAATGGTTTGTAGTTTCTGCATTTTAGCATAAAACAACTGATTTTTTATTCTCTATGATGTGATCTACATCTGAATTGCAGTAACTTAGCTACTAGGTCATATGACGATCTTCACGTGAAAAAAAAATTCATTACAATTAACCTTTTGCTGCTAAGCTTAATTTCTTAATCTAAAAAAGGTATAAGACCTTCTGGAATTAATCATCCAACCTTTTTTTAAGAAGTTGCCAAATGTCAGAACACTGATGTGTTATGGTGGACAGGCGTGCACACTGAGAACTCACGACACTCAGAGAGCAGTGACTGAAGTATTTTATCCTGTGGTCAGCACTGGTTAGAACCAAACAAACCATAACAAAATTAGTAGAATAATGATTCAAAATGACAAGAAAACAACTTAAATAACCAAGAAAAAACAACATTTAAAAAATGCTTAGGGGTGAGCACCCATATAATTTAGGGTGAGTAATTTAAAAGTCTAGAGGAAATCAGGCTAGAGTTTAATAATTCAAGTCCTTTTAGCATCCATAAAAGCTGTGTGGAACTCCAGTTGGTGATACTTAATAAAATAAGGTTATAGGAAGTTACAGTATAAGATGAACAAAATAATCTAATTCAATTAATACAATGCCACCTGAGGCTTACTAGAAGGTCATAGTGGCAAATTACTGAAAAATCAAGGGCTGTATCATAGGTAATACATATTTTCACTGCTCATACACGGTGCCTTGCAATAGGCTATATTCTCCAATTGTCCATCTTCAGATGTGGAGGAAACTTGGGCTGGACTGGACAGAAGGACTGTGATCAGGGGCAGGTTCTATCCTTTGTCGTTAGACTAAGATAACCCTGGCTTTCATTATAAACTAGAAATGCCAACTGGGTCTAGCTCAATTCTGAAAAGGAATTAAGATACTTAAAAAGTCCATTTATAAATCAAATTCCAATTTCTACAACTTTAGAGTCTAATCTGGATTCTTAAATTTCATCCTGCCATTCTTAAACCAACAAACAGTAGTACAGTTCTATAGATGCAAAACTAAACAAACATTAGGAAGGTTACTCATGTAAGAATCTTCAACACAAATTCAAATTCTGCCTTTATTTACAAAATGGTCTGATAAAATATCCCCCCCACCCATACTTACAGGTCTCTTCCACAACACACTTCACACGTTGATTTTAGCAATGTTAATAGCACCATTCGTATATTATTTAAAATCAAGAAGATTTCATTTCAGTCACTATGTTGATTCATAATCATTTACATCCATGGATGAGATAATGAATATACTGGAACTATCTGCAGTTCCATGGCAAGGATTCCTGGGTCCAGCACAAAAGTCTTTGCAGTTACCAGTTATCAAAGACATCATGGTGAGCAGATACTATAAGAATTTTCGTGCCACAAAGTTTAATAATCCTCCATGTTTGTACAAAGTTATTTCCACATCATTTTCAAACGAGGCAATCACGCTGAATACTTTTCCAGTACTTGTCTTTAAACAAACAAAAACATCTCATGAGTGGCAGAAAAGTGTTACCTAGTGGTTAAGATCATTTGTCTTCATATTCAATGACTATCTATTCCATATTTTGCCTTAATTTCCTGGTTCTAACTTCATGTTTCCATTGTCTGAAACCCTCTTCTGCTTGAAAAATACGTGAATATACTTGATGGGCTTCATAGCTAAAGAGAAAAACAGGTATTCTCATCCCTAATTCTACATGTCGAGTTACCATAATACCTAGAACACTGTATCAAAGGATTTAAATTTTGACTAATTTGTGAAAGTTACGACTCATACTCATTTTACAGTAAGTATTCATCACACATATCACCTGCCACTCTTCCTTTTTCCTCCTAGTCGTGAAGTTTTACTCTGAATGCTCAACTTTTGCCTGCTCTTTGGAGTAGAGTATATGCTTGGGTTAAAATGAGACCAAAAGAGAAAATGATGAAAACTAGAAAAAGTGAGTAGACACATATAACTGGAAGTCAAGATTCCCCCGCATACATCTTTTCTGGACTATGTATTCAGTTCTTTCTACTTTTCCTCAGAGAATCTAAGCTGTATTAACACAATAAAATTAAGTACAGATAAAATAGTGTTATCTTAAACTATAATTTACACACACTAACCAACATTAGTATGCAATTTATAACTGTTTCTTATTCAATTTACAGCCATCTATTTGAGTGCAGAGTACACAATCACATATTTGAGAATTTTAGAGGTACCTTTATATTTAATGTAATTCCAGGAGAGAGTTCTTCAGGAAATGTTAAAGAAAATGTTTCTCTGCCAGAGAGGCCCAAGGAATCTGGATTTTCTCCTGGAAGGAACTGAAGTGGTGCTATGCCAATTCCAATCAAATGATCTTTGTGTATTTTTTCATAACTTTCAGCCAAAACAGCTTTCACACCCTGTAACAGATACGTGTTTCAATTCCTCTAATCTCTTCTGAAAGTTGCCTTAATAAGCATTTTAAGGGGAAAAATGTCTACTTTGGACTCTGTGCAAACACTTTTGATGTAATACCCCACACTGAGGTCCATGTTGTTATCAAAGTACTCACAAAAGCCTTTTATAGATTTTTTTTTTTGTCCTTTAAAGAAGCTCCCTAAGTTGTTCTGATTCCTTCCTACTACTCCAGGGTAAAATGCTGTCAGTGTCTACCATGAAACAAATGCTCTAGAAACAGGGGTGGCTGCTTTTACCTCAAAGAGAGCTGACGAGGATTTGTTTGAACAGGGTGGATCTAACATACATGTTCATAAACACTCTCCCTTGAAATGGCACTTAATTAAGCTGGCATGGTGGCAAATGCCTGTAATCCCAGCACTCAGGAGGCAGAGGCAGGACGACTGCTTCAAGTTCAAGGCCAGTCAAGGCTACACAGTGAGACTCTGTCACAAAAAAAAGACATCCCCTCCCCCCCAAAAAAAACAAAAGAAGAAATATAATCACAGCAACAAAGGAACAAGATCAGAAAATTCTATAAATATTTAGAATTTGTTGTTGTTAAGTGCCGTCGAGTTCGTGTCTGACTCATAGCAACCTTACATACCACAGGTGAAACACTATTTTCAGTGCTTCTCTGCTATTCATAGGGTTTTCAATGACAGATTGATTTTGGGAGTGGGTTGCTGGGTCCTTCTCCCGATTTAGAAGACATAGTTAAATTAACTTAGCAGACAATGTTGAAACTAAAGAATGATACACTGAAATTAGTGAGTGATATCTACGGTCTCAGTCACTTTGCAATATACAACTCAGGCAAATCTTTGCGACTCCGAAGTATGAGGTTCTTGAAACACTGTGGGTACTGATTAAGTCAATAAAAAGCAGTAAGACCTCCAGCTTATCCCCCACTGTGGAAGAATAAATGCTTATTTTCTGGAAAAATGAGCTAGAGAGGTTTTGATCTGTTTTTCAAATTTTTTCCACTATTATCTCTCCAGAGATACTTTTAGGACTTTTTTTCCCTTAACCATGTGTTCATCCTCTCTTCCCCTTTCCCTTCAACATTTCAGTACCACAAACATATTGTATGTTTATGTACTATATTTTTATTTGTACTTTATACATTTAAGAAGCTTTTTTTCCCCCCACCTAAGAACCAATTTTTGCCTCCCCCTGCCAAGAAGGCACACGCTAGACTATGAAACACTGATACAGTGGAACCAGAGGTCTGAAGTTGATGTCTACATCCTGAGCAAGTCTTTTTCCTTGAAGAAAGTGAATGGCCTTAGAGAAATTATGACCAGATAACAGACAGGTTTCTGGATGCGAAAGGCAGCTCATCACCCAATCATCTACAGTAAGGCCCTCTGACCGACCCCTGCCCACCATCAAAACTTGGGATCCTTCTTTAAATGTCTAACTGAATGGACAACAGAGGGACACTTGAGACATGAGGAGAGCTTCCAACAAATCAGAAATTATATTAGAACAAGATAAGTAAAACCATCAATGACTATTGACTATTACAATGACTAGTACAAATGACTATTACATGGCAACAGTTTGAGAATTTTTTCTCTGTATCATACTGACTTCCTCACATAAGACTGATGAAAGTTTAATCAGATTATTAAGATGCAACTAGAAGAGTACAAAACATTATCTAAGATCACAGAAAAAAAAAAAACTTATAAACATGAGCTCCAAATAGTCATAAAAAACCTAAATAAGTAAAACAAACTTTGATGAGGTGTTACTGACAAAAGAGAATATTAAAATTTCTTTTAAGCTTAAGAAGATAAATTTTAAGAATCAATACCAGTAAATATGGTCCTTTGGCAGCCCAGTCTCTTGAATTTCCTGAACCATATTTCTTTCCTGCTAAAATAATCAGGGGGATACCTTCTCTCTGGTACAGTTCTGCAGCTTCAAATACATCTAGCTGTAGATTAAACAGACAAAAATCTCTTTAACACAGATGCTGACCCAGTGAGCAATGGCCTAAGCACTTTGTGTTCATCCTTACCATCTGTCCAGATGGAAAATGAACTGTTCTGGGAGCTGGTTTTCCAATAAACTTATTAAAAAGCTTGATATTTGCAAAAGTGCCCCTGGTCATCACAGCATCATTGCCTCTTCGGGCTCCGTAAGAGTTGAATTCACGAGGAGTGAGGCTAAAGAAAGTCACAGTCAATTTTCATTCCAGGTGGAAAACAATCACACCGTATTAAACTGTAAAACTTACTTAAAAACTCAGGATTTTTCCCCCTATGGAAAATTTCAAGCTGGTACAAGAGTAGAGAAAACAGAACAGTGAATGTCCATCCATGAGCTTACCACCAAGCTGTAACAAGCAACTCATAGACACTTTGTTGCTTCTACAATCACCCCATTAATCAGACACAAAACTCAGATATTGTATTTTAACTGTAAACATTTCAGTATATTTCTCTAATGATAGGGACTCTTAAAAAAAATTGTCCTTAAGCATCCCTCCTCAAAACAACCCAAATAGTATCTTAATAGCAGATGGTCAATAGCCAAATGCACCAGACATTTCCCATATTTTTTTATTTAAAAAAAATTTTTTTTGGCAGATGCCTGTGATCCTAGCCCCTGGGAGGCAGGAGGATGGTGAGTTTGAGGCCAGCCTGAGCTACATGGTAAGACTCTGCCTCAAAAACAAAAACAAACATTTTTTTTAGTGGTGCTGGAAGATCAAACCTAGGGCCTCAAGCACGTTAGGTAAGGACCTGACCCCTAAGCAACATCCTCAGTTTTGATACCATCCAAATATAGTTCATACATGCATTCAGTCAATTTCAAGTCTCCTATCTATACAGCCCTTCTCTCTTTGCCTTTCCTTATGTAAAGAAATTAGGTCATGTGTTGTATAGTTTTCTGTGTCTGGATTTTGTTGACTATATCTCCATGATCTCATTCAACATGTTTTCCTATTTTCCTATCCTCTAATTTCCTGTAAACCAGATTTCAGACCCTGTACCTTGAAAATATTTGAGTCTTTAATTTTTGGTATTTTATAGGGCAGACACCCCATGTGTCTGTCAGCTTGTGCTGTGGAGCTTGCTTGTTGCTGTGATGCTGAAAGTTATGCCACTGGAATCTCAGATACCAGCAGTGTTAGGGCTGACCGGTTTCAGCTGAGCTTCCAGACTAAGATAGTTTAGGGAGGGAGAAGGACCCAGAAGCCAGTTCCTGAAACAATTAGCCATTGAAAACACTATGAATATCAGAGAAGCACTGTCAAATATAGTGTGGGAAAATGAGTCTCCTAGATTGGAAGGCTTTCAAACAATGACTGGGGAAGAGCTGTTTCCTCAAAGAAGAGACGACCTTAATGATGAGAATGGAGTAAAGCCCCTTGGACCGCCAGTTGCTGATGTGGCATGACCCAAAATGAGAAGAAACATAGTGGCAACAATGCCCTCAAACATAAAAGATTGTGTGCATGTTCCATTCTATTGTACACAGGGTTGCTATAAGACCTGACTCGATGGCACATAACAGCGACAGGTAGTATATAATTCCACCAGGAGGCACATGATATTCAACTGTTGTTTTCTGGAATGCTAACAGCAACTAATTACCACTGATTGGAATGCTAACTGGAATGCTAACACCAACTAATTACCACTGATTTCTGGAATGCTAACAGCAACTAATTACCACTGGATTGATTATTTCATTAAAGAATGTAGTACTATTTTAATTCAACTATTCATTTTTAGCTGGAAAATTACTATAAAGGCAAATTTTCCTTCACCAATGATTTGGTTATATTGAAATACATTCCACAGAAAGGCTGGTTAAAGATTTGATTGTTCACCAGATTCCAAAACAATGACCTGGATCCTTATCTTTCAAAGGTAAATAACATAATTTGTTTTGATCTTTTTTATTATTATTATTATTGTTATGAAGGCTCAATTTAAAATAATAATTTCACTCTTTAGAGTTATAAGCAAAGACAGGAACATCAGGTGTCCCACAGTTCTTGCTTAGGTCAAATGTACTACTAACAATAAAACATCTAAGATAGAATCTATTTCCTGGACAAAGGAGTATGACCAGTAGAAGCTTCTTAATCACTAAAGGTAAAAGAAAAATATCTGAAAACCATGTATACGTACCCTCTGTTTGTCAAATACTTAGCAGCAGCACTACTCCTAGCAATACTTCCAGCAGGTGATATATGATCTGTCGTGACAGAGTCTCCCAAATATAATAAGACATGGGCATTTGCAATAGGCTGGAGTGTAGCTGGCTCTTTGGTCTACAAGGTAAAAATTCAAAGCACTGAACTCTTCACAAAGTTTTTTAGTCCACATTTAAAAGATCAAACAGTAAAACAATACTTACAAGTTTATCAAAAAATGAAGGACATCTGATATAAGTAGACTTTAAGTCCCATGGAAACAAAACTGAGTCTGGTGCTTCCAAGGAATTCCATCGTTTATCTCCCATCTGTGAATATGGATTTGGTGGATGAACCAAAAGAAAGATAACAGTCAGAAATAGAGGCTTAAAAAAAAATTCAAGGGAATCACATTGAAAAGGAGGTCACACTGAAAAACAGCCTTTCCCACTTAAAAATCTGAGATGGTGTCTTCTATTAAATCATGACATTTTGGGACATTATGTATATAAAGATGTGCTTACCAACTTCCAGCCCATCAGATTTTCGGGAATATTTTAAGACTTAAAAGCTTCAATATAAACTGAACATAAAGACTTTTAAAATGGGCTGGTATTGGCCATTTTGAATCAGATAATCATATGGTCTACTATGCCAGGAATGACAACTTACAGAGAAATGGAGTTGCATTCACATGAAAAAAGGCATCTCAATATCATGGTGTCAGTGACAGAATAATATCCATATGCCTACAAGGAAGGCCAGTTAATATGACTATTATTCAAACTTATGCATCTACCACTAAGGCCACACACAAAGAAAGGGAAGATTTTTACCAGCTCTGCAGCCTGAAATTGATCAAACATGTAATCAGGATTTACAGATAATTACTGGTGACTGATATGTAAAGGTTGGAAACAAAGAAGAATGTTCAGTAATTGGAAAATATGGCCTTGGTGAGAGAAAATGGTGCTGGAGATTCCATGATAGAATTTTGTGAGGACCATCACCTTTTCATTGCAAATACATCTTTTTGCCAACGTAACCAGTGATGATACACATGGATTTCACTAAATGGGACATACAAGAACCAAACTGACTGCCTTTGTGGAAAGAGATGACTGAAAACCTTAATATCAAAAGTCAGAATAAGACCAGGTGCTGATTGTGAATTAGACCATCAACTGCTCATATGCAGGTTCAAACTGAAACTGAAGAAAATTAGAACAAGTATATCAGAACCAAGGTATGACCTTGAGTATATCCAACCTGAGTTAAAAGACCATCTCAAGAACAGATTTGATGCTTTAGGTACTAACAAAGACCAGATGAATTGTGGCATAACATAAAAGATATCATTCATGACGAAAGCAAGAGGTTCTTAAAAAGACAAAAAAAAAAACAAGACCAAATTACATGTCAAAAGAGACTGAAACTTGCCCTTAAGCATTGAGCAGCTAAACAGTAAAATGAAGACATGATGAAGTTAAAGAACTAAACAGAAGATTTCAAATGGCAGTTAGAGAAGACAAAACGAAATATTACAATCACATGTGCAAAGAGCTAGAGATAGAAAACCAAAAGAGAAGAACACATGCTGTTCCTCTCGAGCTTAAAGAATTGAGGAAAATATTCAAGCCTCAAGTGGCAATAGTAAAGGATTCCACAGGGAAAATATTAAAAAACACAGGAAACATCAAAAGAAGACGGAAGGAATACACAGAGTCAAAATACCGAAAAGAACTGGTGAATGGCCAACCATTTCAAGAGGTTGTATATGATCAGGAACCAACGATACTGAAGGAAGACGTGGAAGTTACCTTGAAGGGACTGGCAAAACACAAGGAACTGGCAAAAACTCCAGGAATTGATGGAATACCAATAGAGATGTTTCAACAAACAAATGCAGCACTGGACGTGCTAACTTGTTTATGCCAAGAGATTTGGAAAACAACTATTTGACTAAGTGGAAGAGATCCATATTTTTGGCTATTCCCAAGAAAGGGGATCCAACTGAATGTGGAAACTATCAAACAGAATCATTAATATCTCATGCAAGTAAAATTTTGCTAAAGATCATTCCAAAGTGACTACAGTGGTATATGGACAGGGGACTGCCAGAAAATCAAGCTGGATTCAGAAGAAGGCATGAAACCAGGGACATTACTGCTGATGTCAGATGAATATTAGCCAAAAGCAGAGAACATTAGAGAGATGTCTATGTTTTATTGACCATGTAAAGGCATTTGACTATGGATCACAATAAATTATGGATAACATTGAGAAGAATGGGAATACCACACCACCTAATTGTACTCATGAGGAATCTGTATATGAACTAGGAGGCAGTCAATTGAACAGAACAAATGAACAGAACAAGGAAACAATGCCTGGTTAAAGTCGACGTAGGTGTGTGTCATGGCTGTATCCTTTCACCATACCTCTTCAATCTCTATGCTGAGCAAATAATCCTACAAGCTGGACTTTATGAAGAATAACACAGCATCAGGATTGGAGGAAGACTCATTAACAAGCTGTTATGCAGATGACACAACTTTGTTTGCTGAAACTGAAGAGGATTTGAAGCATTTACTGATGAAGATCAAAGAACACAGCCCTCAGTATGGATTGTGCCTTAACATCAACAAAACAAAAATCTGTACAACTGGTCATAAGCAGCTTCATGTAAATGGAGAAAAGATTGAGGTCATCCAAGATTTTGATTTACTTGGTTCTACAATCAACACCCACAGAAGCAGCAGTCAAGAAATCAAAAGATGTATTTTACTGGGAAAAGGTGTTGCAAAAGACCTCTTTGAAGTGTTGAAAAGTAAAGATGTCACTTGGAAGACAAAGGTGCATCTGACTCATGCCATGATATTTTCAGTTGCATCATATGGTTGTGAAAGCTGGATGATGAGCAAGAGAGACAGGAGAATTGATGCTTCTGAATTATGGTGCTGGAGACAAATACCGAATATCCCATGGACTGCCAAAAGAACTAACAGATCCAATCCATAGGTGCAACCAGAGTGCTCTTTGGAGGCAAGGACGGCTAGACCGTGTCATACATATTTTGGAGATGTCAGAAGAGACCAATCACTGGAGAAGGACATCATATTTGGGAGAGTGGCAGGTCAACAAGAAAAAGGAAGATTCTCAATTAGATGGGTTGACACAGGGTCTGCCAACAATGGGCTTAAACATAAAAAAAATTTTATGCCTGGCACAGTGTCTGGGAGAGTTTCATTATGTTATACATTGGGTAGCTATGAGTCAAGACTTCACTTGACAACACCTAACACAACATCTACGACAACGACTTTAAAAAGTAGAGTGCCTAAGCAGGAGGATTACATATTGAAGGTGAGGCCAGCCTGCCAAACTCAGCGAGACCCTATACCAAAAAGAGAAAGAGCTGAGTGTATAGCTCAGTGGTGGAGTACTTGCCTAGCATGCATGAGCCCCTGACTTCAACCCCAAGTATTGAAAACAAAACAACCCTTAAGTAGTTAGATATTCTGCTAAAGAGATTATGTATGTGAGGTATGCTATTAATCTTTAATAATGTTTCACAAAGAAAAACTACTGTTTTTTTTTAATACTATATTTGTCCCACATCACTTCCTATTAGTCTTGCCTTTAAACTATACTAAAAATCTCATCAGGGCTCGAATTTAGCTCAGTTGTTAGAGCGCCACTCTGCAGTCTCTGAGGTCTAGGTTTGACTCCCAGCATTGCAAAAACAGAAGGACATGGCAATCCACTCCGGAGGCAACCCCAAAACAATCAGCCATTGAAAATGCTGTAAAGGTTGCTATGATTTGGACACAACTCAACAGCACCTAACAACAACAAAAATCTCATCACTTTGCCTCATCTCCATTGCTACTCCAATGGTGCATTCCATCAACACCTTTTACACCTTGGACTACTATTATTTGGTTTTTCTGATTTGACCCACCTTATCTCACTCTCTCCCCTAAAAATATTTTCAATACAGCCAGAATGATCTTTTTTTTTTAATTGGAAAAGTTTAATGTACAAATTAGTGTGTTTCATTGTGACATGCATTTCATTGTGACATTTCTGTATATGTATTTCATTGTACATTGCACAGATAACTTCCCCCTTACCCTCTTGTGCCCCTCTTCCCCTCTCTCCCAGTCCCCAACCAATAGCCTCCCTTCTACTGGCATGTCTTTTTGTGGGAATATTTTTCTATATACCCTTGCATCCCAATTATGATTTAAGTCCAAACTTTTTTCTGTAGTGATCTGTCTTTTTACATTGTCAGCAGTATTACATGAATAATCTAGCCTATTTGCATTATTACCATTCTTTGGTATTGTTGTTATTATAATAATTATTTCCCAAACTATTGAAATTGGGCTGTTTGAGGCCAACCTCTCTCTCATTCCTCGCTCCGTCTTGTCCCTCCTCACCCTCCTGTCTTCTCCCATAATCACTTCCTTTTGCTAGATCCCTCCCTCCTTCTTTCCGCTCCTTAAACTGTCCCTTCTCCGCTAAGTTTATGTGAGCTTTTTATTATGTTCCAATTTATGTATAGGATTTTTTCCTTCTTTTAAATTTGATTCAGCTCCTACATATGAGTGAGAACATGTGGTATTTCTCTTTTGGGGCTTGTGTTTGTTCACTTAAGATAATTTTCTCCAATTCCATCCAATTTGCTGCAAATGCATTTCATTTTTTTTTTTGATTGCTGAGTAGTATTTCATTGTGTATATGTACCACAATTTTTATATCCATTCTTCTGTTGATGGGCACTTTGGTTGATTCCATATCCTTGCTATTGTGAAAAGTGCTGCACTGAACATAGAGATGCAGGTGTCTCTGTGGTATGATGCCTCAATTAAGACACTCTTCTGTTCAAACCTTTATGGTGTCTCTCTCACCTAACTCAGGGTCACATGACCTAAAATTCCCTAGGTGATCAAGACCTCCATCTTCCCTCTGGTATCATTTCCTACTCCATCATTCTTACTAAGCTCTAGTCACACCGCACTCATTACAGTTTCACCCTTCAGGTCTTTACACTGACTATTCTCTCGATCTGGAAAGCCCTTCTCTTTGTCCAGATATAAGGCTGACACATTTGCTTCCTTCAAAACTTTGTTCAAATATCATCTTTTCTATATCCTATATAAAATTGCAATCTGAGTCTGGCATGGTGGGGCATCTCAGCAGACAGAGGCAAGGCAGGATGTAGGTGAGTTTGAGGTCAACCTGGGCTACATAATGAGACGCTGTCTCCAAACAAACAACACTGCAATGTCCTCCCCAAAATCTGCAAAACTGATCCTCTTTACTCTAATTTTCTTTTCTCTATAAGTCTTATTACTTCATAACATCATGTGCAATTTACCTAGTTATTTTCTTTATAGTTCACTGTCTGCCCTTCCCTATGAGAATTCTGTGTTCTATTCAGTAGTGCATTTCAAACACCTAGGACAATATCTGGCACATAGTCAGGCCTCAACAAACATCTGTTATGTGAGTGCTTTCTCTGCCATCATATTTATACTCTATTTTAAAAATAAAAGTTTGGCACCAGGTTCGGTGGCACACACCTATAATCCCAACAGCTTGGGAGGCAGAAGTAGGCGGATTACAAATTCCAGGCCAGAGTCAGTCTACATAATTTAGCGAGACCCTGTCTCAAAAAAGTAAAAAAATGGGCTGAGGGTGCAGCTCAGTGGTACAGCACTTGCAAAGGATGGAAGCACGAGGCCCTGGGTTCAAGCCCCAGTACCTCACACACGCACACACAAAAAGTTTGGCCAGGAGCAGAGGTGCACGCCTAAAATTCCAGCAACTCATGAGGCAGACGCAGGAGGACTGCATGTTCAAGGCCAGAGGCAAGCCTGTACAACTTAGTGAGACCCTGAATCAAAATTTAAAATTTAAAAATGGGCTGGGGGTGCAGCCCAGTGGTAGAGCACTTGCAAAGTACGAGCAGAGTCCAAGGTTCAATCCCCAAGTACCTGAAAAAGGGTTTTTTTAAGTTTATGTACATGTATCTTATGTACATGTACATGCTTATATGTGCATAAAAACATCTCTGAAACGATACTTAAGAAAGACATTGCTGGATAATCTTGAGAGGCAAAGTAAATGGCCAGAGAACTGCTGAGAGCAAGATTTCATTCTTTTCTTTTTTTTTTTTTTTTTTGAATTTTGAAACTGTTGAACAGGAGTGACAAAGACAGTTTCTATGAAGTATGTCCACGTTCAGGATGCCAAATGTAAGTGCCTGCTATATATTCCTAATAAGTAAATAAAATAAATCTAAAACTCTATTCTCTTTGTAATTAGCCATTCCAGAAGCAAAATGACTATTATACATTTAAAAACTGTATATTCAAAATAATGTGATTTAAATTTTTATTCTATTCAGAAAACAACATGCAACAGAGCACTGTAGTGCACATTTGCAATTCCTGCAACTCAGGAGGCTGAAGCAGGAGGATCGCAGGTTCGAGGACAGCGGTAGCCTGCACAACGTAGTGAGATACTGACTCAAAGTATAAAATAAAAAACGGGCTAGGGGCTCAGTAGTGGAGAACTTGACAAAAATAAAACCCAAAAACCAAAAGCAAAAGATGCATGAAATAAACATTGCAACTTTATTGAACGATTTAAGAAACAAACAAGACTCTTACCTCTATCTTCTCTTTTAGTGCTTTAAACATGGATGATATAACATGTTTTTCCTCTATCTGATGAACTTCTTCTCGACTAGGCCAAATATCATGCAGGTAAATATTCTTGCCAGTAGGGTCAGTACCTGGTTAAAAGATTTAAACATGCTATTCAGTTAAAAAAAAATATCTCCTTCAAAGTGTTCCTATCTTTTCAAAGTCATATTACAGAAACCAAGTAAATGATTCAACAATAGGGTGCTTCAGGCTGAAGCAGCTAGGACTAACCACCTGCTCATTTTATATTCTTCACATCGACAAAGAAATTAATAATAAATCAAAGAATGGGTGGTCTAAGAAACATTTCAAAATAACCTCAGGGGGTGGGGGGGGAGTATACACAAGTGTGTTGTGTATACTTCGCTTGCACATGCACACACCCCCAAGGGAAAACATACCTAAAGGCTCTGTTTGGAAATCTATGTTCACCGTGCCTGCTATGGCATAGGCCACCACTAAGGGTGGAGAAGCAAGGTAATTGGCACGAACACAATCACAAAGACGACCTTCAAAATTTTTATTTCCAGATAAAACGCCACAGGTAACCAAATCACCCTAAAAAAAAAAAAAAGGTACAAATATACCTGGTTTGAGAGCTTGTACAAACTTTGATAATGATATATAAGTAATTTCAAATATAGTTCTGAGGGCAAGGAAACCAAAAAATGTATCACTAATTTTTAGGGACAGAATTACAAATTCTAAAAATAAAACAATTCCTTACCTTACTAAGGAATTATTTTAAAAACCTAGATTCTTTGAATTATTTTAAGAATCACAAGTTACTTTTCCCAAGAGATGCAAGAACTACATCAGTATATTTTTTTCTATAATTTATTAACAAGACATAGTTAAGAAAACCCATTTAAACAAACAAAAAAGGTAAAACAAAAATCCACACGAATGTCTCGTCAATCCATATTTTACCTGTTTTACTGCATTTAAAACTGCTTCTGATAAGGGTGCTGTATTTCCTACACATGTTGAACATCCATAGCCAACTATTTCAAATCTGCATTTCAAAAAATGAAATGAAAGAAAAAGTATTATCTTTCATTTCCATCATTGCAATTAAGACTACTAAAAGAATGTTCATGACACATCAATTAACCTTCATGAATATATTAATTTCACGACATTTTGAGCAATCAAGTTAAACTCTCAGGCATGCTTTTTGTGCTGAATGTAAACCTTTGAAGAGCCTGGATACTTAGGGCATTCTCTAAACTTCTCAAACACAACAACTCAGAATGTAACATAAGCTTTTAAAACATTTGTATTGTACTTCCACCCAAAGGATTTGCTTAAACTATAAAGAATCAAAATAACCTAGCTATAATAATTTCATCAAAAGCCCACAAAAGGCAACTAGGTACTAGGATATAACTAAACCTTTGAATTCTCAATGAATTAAAGCCCAAGAAGAATCCCTGATAATAATTCCAAGGTGATATAACTAAGATTACAACCATACTCCTGTAAATTACTTTCAGCTGCTATTATAAAATCAAAAAAATATAAAATTTATCAGGCTTTCAAAGGAACTGATAATTTACATAAAATATGCTCCAAAATATACACTGAGAACATAACCAGCATCAATTATTTTGACTATATAAGGTAAAAGTATTTTCTCTAAAGTTCAGGGACAACTCAATCTATGTATTACAGATCCACTAACCTTACACAACCTCAATTATGACAATTTACTCAGTTAATAAATACAGACTATAAGATTTTATTTTTTCTGAATTGCTCATAACAAATGGAAATTAGGTACTACCTGGTAGTATACTCTTCCACTGTCTGTTACTTGGTTTTACTTGTTTATCCTTCCATCTAAGTATCCTGAAGCTAGAAATCACATGTTCTACTTCCACTAGCCAACACAATGCCCCGCTCACAGGAGACATCCAATCCATCTTTGCTGGGTGGTGGGGCCTCAGAGACTGTGTGGCGGTGACGGTGGCGGTGGCAATGGCAGTTGTGATGGCAAGGCAACAAGGAAAGCAACAGCATGTTCTTCTAGCTCCACCTTCTCTTTGCTGATGCAAAGCCCTAACAAGCAGCTTCAACACCTGCTGAATATCAGTGTCAAGGTGAAATAGTGGTGACTTACCCAAGCTTACTAAGATAGGGTAACACTCCACTCGAACTGAGGTAATGTGTAACCATCCCACTGCCTGGAGATAAGCTTGTTCTTATGTAAGGTTTGACATGTAGACCAGCTTCAACAGCCTTTTTAGCCAAAAGACCTGCACAAGTCAACAAATAATGATTTATTATGGCAGTGATTCTTTCCCTCTTTTGTACTAGAGTAGGAAGCAAAAAAGGGTTTATTTAACAGATTGAACTTGTGAGTCCAAATACAGCCTAGGCTACACAGTAAGACCTTGCATCAAAAAAAAACAAAAAAAGCCAGGCACCATGATTCCTTTGTATAATCCCACTGAATTGGGAGGCTCAATCAGAAGGACTGAGTTGGAGGCCAGTTGGAGCCTGTTGTTCTCTTAATGAGAACCTGTCTCAAAATTAAAAAGGGGCTGTGGTGGTACAGTTCCATCGTGGAGCAGTTGCCTAGTATGTGCAAGGCCCTGGGTTCAAACCCCTTGTATGGCAAAAACAAACACACAAAATCCCCTACAAAACAAAGCAACAAACATATCCCACATATAACAGATACAACTAACTTATTAACTAATATTAATTGAACCATTTTAAGTCATGTTGTCTGTTAGGTGTAGTTAAGTCAGGTTTGAGAGACCCTCATAAGCTTTTCAATGGCTGATCTGTTTCAGGAGTGGGCTGCCACATCATTCTCCTTCTGTGGTGCCAGGGATCAAGTCCAGGGCCTCAGAGAGCACAGAGCAGTACTCCACCAATTGAGCTAAACTTCAGCCCATTTTAAATCAAACATGGGCAATTTAGCCAGGGTTTAGCTCAGTTGGTGGAGTGGTGTTCTGAGCTCTCTGAGGCCATGAGTTCAATTCCCAGTACCACAAAGAATGGGAGAAGGATGTGGCAACCCACTCCTGAAGCAATCATGAAACAATCAGCCACTGAAAACCCTACGAACACAGGGTCACTATGAATCAGACCTGACTTGATGGCACCTAACAACAATACATGGTTTTGTACAACTCAATTGTTTCAATGTGTATACAAATGATTTAATTTACAATCTTTGTCAATAATTTTTTATTTCCTTTATTAGTCTAAATGGAATCTACTACACCGTGACAATAAGTTTCTCACAGAAAAACCAAGAAGTATCTGCTAATTAACTATACTTCTAAATTTATACTAGAAAAAGATATGACCTAAAACTAATGAACATGTAAGTTATAGGTTAAAGAAGTTACCTTCTGTGTAATAAAAACAAAACTATTAATATAAGCCAACCTTAGGCTTTTTGTTGTTGTTGTTGTTAAGTGCCATCAAGTCGGTATCCAACTCATAGCGACCCTAGGTACAACAGGCAAAACACTATTGTCAGTGCTTCTCTGCTGTTCACAGGGTTTTCAATGGTGGACTGACTTTTGGGAGCAGGTTGCCGGGTCTGTCTCCCAAGCCTACAGCACCTGGTGTTCCCAGGTGGTCTCCAATCCAAGTACTAACCAGGCCCAACCCTGCTTAGCTTCTGAGATCTGATGGGATCAGATGCCACAGGGCTACGGCTACAGGCTAGGCTTTCCGGACTTAATTAAAAATCTTAGAAAGCCTTTCAGTATCAAACACAGACATACTGACACTAATACATAGTCTAAGAAAGAGAAAATGAGTATAACAAAAAAGCAAATAATAATTTAGGACCAGAAAACATACGGCCATAAACACAACCCACCTGCAGCAAGCATGACAGATGGATTACAATTATTGGTACAGCTGATGACTGCAGCAATGACCACTGATCCATGAGACAGCTTGTATTCACTTCCTTCATAATGAATAGAGACAGTATCATTTTGTTTTTCAGCTGCAATTTGGAAGCCTTTAAATCCAACCTATAAAAATTTGCATAAAAATATAAGCTAAATATTATAGACTTGTGTAGAAAAGACTATTAGAAAATAGAGCAGACACTTGACACTTGATGATTGAACAAAGTTCTATTTGTGAGTGACACTGAAGGTCCGTAACATTCAGTGGTTATAATTCAGCTGAAGCTTGATTACAACAGTCATGATATGCGTCTGGTGATGTTAATAAGCAAAACTTTTATCTACTAAACAAATTCAGCCAACTACCAGAATTCAGGTCTTACTTGGCTTTGTTATTCTCTATTCATTCTTTTTTATAGTAATTCTCAAGAGATGGTGCAAACTCTTTCTATTCTGAAGATTTGCTCCAAAATGATCCCATGTGTATGAGTGAGGAAAAAATGAAACAAGATTGGCTATGAGTTAGTTAAGTGTTGAAGCTGGGTGACAGGTGTATGGCAAAAAATTATGCTATTTCTGTGTGAGTTTAACATTTTCCAAATAAAAAACCAAGAAGTTATACCAAGAATTGCTCTGAAAAGAAAGCCAGCTCTTAGTTCTTATAATAGAGAAAGTGATGAGATGAAAGCCAAGATTCTCAAAGAGAAAATACAACTCTCAAAAGCCAAAGCAGTCACATGTTATTCAGCTGCATTTAGTACATTTTATTAGAGCAATTGCAGTGTAATGGTTTCTTCTAGTTTGAGAAGTCACAAAAATCTAGAACAGTGCTGCCCAATAAAACTTTCTGTGATGATATATTCAGCCCAAAAGCAACCGCCACTTGAAATGACACTGCTGTGACTGAAAAACACAGTTTTAGACTTTATTACATTTTAATTAATTTAAATTTTCATTTAAATACACAACTTCTGATCCTCACAGTGGACCTGGGAATAAGATGCCTTGTACAAGAGACTGAAGCAAAAAAGCAGGGCTGATGATGTGTGCTAACTATATGAACATAAAGTAGTAGATAAGAATTTATGGATCAATCTTATAAACTTGTTGGTTCTTTATTACTTAGCACAAAGCAAGTTGACAAATAAAAATAACAGCAATCTACCTTCTCATTTAAGCAAGCCTGGAAATCACTCTTCATATCTGTCACTGCAACTCTATCCTGAGGTCTTTTTGGACCACTGACAGATGGAACTATTGAATTCAGATTAATCTTTATCACCTAGAAAAACAAAGAAGAGGAAAAGAAGGAATTAGTTTTCTAAGTACAGATTCCAATTCAAATACTATTTTTTAAAGCAGAATGAGTATATTCACATTTAATGATTAAACGCTCCCTTACAAATACTTTAAAACAAGCCCATTTCAATTTATGAAGCATATGAAAATTGACCAAAGCCAGACTAGCAGATCAACATGTAATCAAACTACCACAACTAAATAATTTACAATTTGTGGTTCCTCAAATGTTGCTCCCCACAAACATAAACAATGCCCTAGCAGATGCCCAATGATGAAGCAGAGGCCCATATCGGTTATCTACTTGTTGCCCTTCAGCTTTGCTCTGAGATCCAGAGTAGTTTGTATACATGTCTCCTTTACCAGCTCCCATGAGGCAAAGCCTGGTCAACAGAGGGTGCTATAGGGACACAGCAGAAAGGTTTTTTTTTTTCCTGGTTCCAGAGGAAGTTGTAGGCCAGGCTCCTCCTGCAGGCCAGGTCTTTATTCTTTGGTGAGGAAATCACTATTTTGATCTAATGAGGCATTTAGGGAGTTTCTTTTGAAATCAAGATCCTCATGGATTTAAGTTTTCTTTATAAATATGGTCAGGATTTCTTTTGTCATGGTGGTTGTGGTGACGGTGGTTGTATTTTTTTCCCCCCCAGACAGGGCCTTGCATTTAAGCTCACAATCCTCCTACTACAGCCTCTCCAGTGCTGGGATTACAGGCATAGGCCACCAAGCCTGTAACTCCATTACTTGGGAGGCTAAAGCTGTAGGATCCTGAGTTTGAGGACAGCCTAGTCTATATGGCGAGCTCTCAGCTACACAGTGAGACCTTGCCTCAACCTCAAATAGAGCCAGGCATGGTGGCGCATGCCTGTAATTCCAGCACTTGGAATTGGCTAAGGGAAGTGGATAAATGCAAATTTGAGGCCAGCCTGGTCAACTTAGCAAAATTCCAAACCAGCTTGGGCTATACAGTGAGATTCTGTCTCAAAACAAAACAATACAAAACAGCCCAACAACAAAAGAATCCACACACAAAATAAACTGAAATAAATAAGTAGAATTTACTCCATTTTACTCTACCACCCGTTTTTTCACCTAATTTTTCTTATTATTTTCCTTTCCATTCTTAAAAATGTGGACAAAGCACTAGATTAAAAAAGTCAAAGAGATCACAAGATGATTAGGGAAGTTAAAAAGGTTTTCCCAAAGTATCACACAAATTTAATTCCTATGTGTTCTATTCTGGCCTTCAAGAATATCTACTATATGCCAGGCACTGTTCTAGAAGCTGAGGATACTATAGCAAGTGAAACAAAGTTCTTGTCCTCATGGAGCTTATAGTCTAGTTAGGGGAAAGAGAGTTAAGCATACAAGTCAATAGGTCATGTTGCCTAGGAACATGATAAGAAGAAAACCAAAGCTGAGCGAGAAAATGGATTTTCCTATTAATAACAGCTTAACAGCTGACCAAACCCATCATAATGCCAAGATATTACAGATCCTAGTACACTCTTAGAAATGAATTTTATTACAATTAAGACTCTTGAATGTGAATTCTACCTGTTTCAATATAAATTCCAACAGGTACAAAATACTTGCTTAGCCCGGGCATGGTGGCGCACATCTGCAATCCCAGTAACTCCAGAGGTGGAGGCAAGAAGATGGCAGGTTCAAGGCCAGAGGCAGCCTGCTTAATTTAGTGATACCTTGTCTCAAGATAAAAAATAAAAATGGGGTTGAGGGTGTAGCTCAGTGGTAGAGCCCTTGCAAAGTATGCAAAATGCCCTGGGTTCAGCCCCCTAGTACAAGAAAACAAAACAAACCAATAAACAAAGCAACCAAAAAACCCAAAATATTTGCTTAGATTGTAAAATATCTTTAAAGAATGTAAGACCATATAATAGTTATCTTTTTAACAACAGAAATGTGCAAAATATAATCATAAACCAGATGCAGACATCATTAACACTGAAATGAGGGGCTGGGGAAATATTATAGTCCTCTTATCATAAAGCAGAAAAATTAGACAATTAAAAGTCAACATATTTTAAATACTACAAAAAACTAATTTCACAAAATCTTCAAAATTTACAACCATAGAAATCTATGTAAAAGTCATTAATAAAATCATACTAACAGGCCACTAATAACATTTAAGTAATATTAACAGCTACCACATATTAAGCACTTATTACATGGAACTGTTCTATGATTTGTATTTAATTCAACAATTTAATGAGGTAGATATTATCATAAGAGATGAGAAACTGAGGCAGGAAGGCTAAACTGCTTACAGTTATATAGTCAGTAAGGTGTTAGAGTATTCAAACCCAAAGTGTTCAGGCACCAAAATTTATACTTCTAATTACTAGTAGGTGGATTATCTGCATATACCTGAGAGTATTCAGGTTCTGAAGAATTCTGGTCATTCTGAAACAATTTCACAGCTTTAAGGTATTTTTCCATTGACTTGAGTTTGGTTTTGTCAAAACCTAAAAAGAAGAAACATCAATAAAATCTAGTAAGGAATTCTGAAATCTTGGGGATACTGGTGTGAAACTCCAGTGACAAGCAAGAGACAAGTACAGTATAACTTAGGTATTTATCTACACCTGTCTGTTTCTTTCCTTAGCCTTGAGAAACCACCATTCAAGAAAGCCCTGACTCCATGAAGAAACCACACAAGAACATATGGGTGAACTTGTATCTGACAGCCCTACCCGAGTCCCCAGCTAACAGCCAGCATTCACTGTGCGTGAACAAGCCTTCGGGTTCCAGTCCCTGCACTGTAAGTCTTGCAGACGGACGTGGAGTAGAAACAAGCTCTTCCCACTGTGCCCTGAGTTATCGACCCCCTAAAGCTCTGAAGCAGTGATCATTGTTGTTGTCTTAAGCCATTAAATTTTACAATAATTTGTAACACAGTAAAACATTACTACAATCGTAACTCAGATTAGTATGTAAGCAATAAGACATGTCTAACTACTTCTCTCTAGAATGTTCTACCACGCAAAATGCAGATATGACAAAGTTTTGTGTTTTATGGGGACCATTCTTTCCAGGGTTTCATACAATCCATCCTCCATTTTGCTATGTGATTCATTCACTTATAATAATGTGCCCCACTACTCAAGAACATAGAATATAGCTCCCCAACAACACCTTTTTTTTTTCCTTGCAATACTCAGGGCCTCACACATGCTATGCAAGTGCTCTCCTACTGAGGTGTACACCCAGCCCCTTTTTTATTTTTTAAATTTTGAGACAAGGTCTCCCTAAGTTGCACAGGCTGCCTCTAGCCTCAAACTAAAGATCCTCCTGCCTCAGGTTCCAGAGTCGCTAGGATTATGGGTGTGCACTGTGGCACCTGACCCAAACTATACCTTTGATTAGAGATGAGTAGCTCAGGAAAAAGAAATACAAAGCATCTACTTTTTAAATAGTGGCATTAGGAAACTAGGTTTTCAGAACACAACATTCTTTAGATATGATTTGAGAGCCACTGTTTCAAAATAAGATAATTTCAAGTATATTAAATAACATGCTATTGTACAATGGAGTAATTATAAGATGGACAGATATATTGGAAAAGCAACACATTTGTTCTAAGGATCTTATATTCTCTTACCTGTATGTTCTAAATGTTTTAATGTCACATTATCAACAGGGAAAAAGCTGAGGATAGCACCATACTCTGGACACATGTTTGCTATTGTAGTTCGATCAACAATAGATAATTGTGAAACTCCACTTCCAAAAAATTCAACAAACTTTCCAGCCACTCCTACTTGTCTGAGGTGCTTTGGAGATATTCAGAAACACACACAGAATTAGCAATAACAAGATTAGCAAGGGTTTCCTGAAAACTATACAATCTAATTTTTTTCCCCAGTATTGAACCCAGATCCTCACAGATGCTAGATAAGTGCTCTACCACTGAGCAGGACCTCCAGTCTCTTTTTTGTTTTTTATTTTTGAGATAAGGTCTCACTATATTGCAAGGCTGCCTCTGGTCTTGAACTTGTGATTGTCCTACCTGAGCATCCCAAGATGCTGGGATTACAGCTGTGTGTCAAGGTACCAGGCTAATTTTCGACCAGTTCTAGTGAACGATCTCATTGTCCCTATGAAATATAACTTAATTCTAGTTTCACAGGTGGTTTAAGACAGTCAACAAAAGAGCGGTCCAATGTCAGTGTTAATTAGAGTAAGAAAGGGCCTGAAAGCTCAAGAAGGCTATGATTCACGTGTTAATGACTCTGAAATCTAGGTACACCTTAGACCCCATGGTATAACTGTTTAGCTGCTAGTCTTTTTTTTTTTTTTTTTTTAGCAGCACATAAAACCAACCACTGATGACATCTTAGACTTAATGAGATACTGATACACTGATGAGACTTTATAGTTCAGTTTAAAACATAGGCTGCCTATAAAAATTCTTGTATTACAAACTCTTCAAATTACAACTATTGGCCCAAATATTTACAGCATCATTAATTATAGGTAAGTTCCATTTTGGTAGGATTTAACATGTAGCTTGAAATATAATTCCTTCGAAAATCATTCTTAGTCACTACCAACTAATGAAAACAATTTCTCATCTTTTCTAAGTTGTCAAGTCACTTCTGACTGGACAGCAAAAGCGCCTAGGGAGGTTACTGAAGGTGAAACCACTCTCAACCTACGGTTAATGTTAAACTCTTAACAGTTAGTTAGAGATGCTCAAGACCACTTAACGTAAGTTCTTTTTTTACAAATGTAGGAACTCAAGCCTTAAACAAAGAGGTCTCTTTATACACATCGTTATACTTTTAAGGATAAGAGAAACTCAAATTAGGTATACTAAGCCAAATGCTGCCTTCAAGTTAATGAAGTATCACAATATTTATTTTGGAAAACAATGTATTACCGTGATTATGAATAGAATAGGACCTCAAAAAAGAAATAATAGATTTGATAAATGTAAACATACAAACATTTTCTAACAATAAGCTAAAATGCCAAAGATAGTAATATTGCTAAAAAAAAAAAACAACAAACAAAAAAACATAGTCAGAAGGGTCTAAAAAGCAGCATTAATTTTTAAGATGCTTGAAGAATTGATTTCTCTAAAAACAAAATAGGATATTCCTTTTCCCTTAGGAATAATCCTGCAATTCTCAATTTCACTTCTTGACCTTTGGTACCATATACTGAGTCAATTATTTCCCTAAGATGCCAAATTTTTTTCTAATTAGGGAAGAAGGATCAATACTAAATGCTGAGAGGGAGGCATTACCATTTTCTTACCCTGTGGAGTATCCTGAAAGCCTTCAGACCAACAATTTAATGAGAAATGTAGAAGAGCTCAGATCCAAACTGGAATTTTCTAAGTGCAATCTTTTTTTTTTTCTCCTGGTGGTAACTGTGGGTTGAACCCAGTGCCTTGCACATACTCTACAAGTCCTCTACCACTGGGCTGCACCTTCAGCCCATTCTTTCTTTTTGAGTCAGGGTCTAAGTTATATAGGCTGCCTCTGGCCTTGAACTTGTGATCCTCCTGCCTCTGCTTCCCGAGTTGCTGAGATTACAGGTGTGTGCAACCACACCTGGCTGTATACAATCACATTTTCAAAACAGGACTTAATGAACTAAAATTTAACAAAAATCAGAAATTTAGGTTAGAGAGTTACACCTTATTGCTCACTAGGAAACTCCAGCAAATGTATTAAAGTCATGCAGCCAGTTATTTTAAAAGTCGAGAAAAAGAACTTCTACATAATACTTCAAAGAAATGTTAAAATATCTGGTAGAATGTTTGACATTGTCATATTTCTATAGTTGCAATGCCTGAAAGCATTATCTAGTAGAGTTATGATTTAGAAATGGCAAATAATTCAAGTAAATGATAAAGGAGTTGCAAACAGACTTTTGCTAAATATAGTATTTTTTAAATTTACATAGTCAATAAGCTATTTATTGAGGCAATAATGTATAATGGTTAAGAGCACGGACTCAAGAACCTGATTGTCTGAATCAGAATCCTTGGTTGTATTTGGCCCTATGATCTTCTGGTAAGTGATTAAACCTCAGGTGTCTCAGTTTTCTCAGAATTAAAATGATAATATTGCCTATCTCATATGTGTAAAGTGAATAATGACAAATTTTTTTGTATTACTAAGAATTAAATGTTATGCTTGTTGTTATTACTATGACAACTATGATAATGTAGATAATCATGTGAGACCTAAAGATGGAAGAATGAACCAGTATCTCTGCTCTTGTGGGCTCTTCCACTTATATAAAAATAATATCCAATACATCACAGAGCTACTCCAATTTTAACTTACCTTTGTGATGCCAAGAACAACATCTATGGATGTGACAAAAGGGTTGGATGACCCAGTTAACTCACATCCAACCACCTCTGGTAAAGTAAGAGAAACTGGCAGACCAAGCATAACTGCTTCTGTTTCAATGCCTCCAACTCCTAGTAATAAGGACAAGAATATTAGTAAAGTCCATTTAAAGATAAGTTAGCTCTGTAACATTCAAATCTCTAGGTGTCTCATTAGTTTGACTTACATACTGCCTTACAAAGAGCTGCTGCATCACTATTACCATGCATCTTGAGCCCCAAAATAATGACTCTGCTCAGATGGTGGAAAAATTGATTCTTTTTACCTTTAAATTAAACTTAATGAACATTTAATGAGTATATTAGACATTGGATTATGGTGAAGACACAGATATGAATACAACTCAGTCTTTGTTATCCTTAAGAAGCTCAGTATAATGAAAAAGAAGGAGGAAAAACATCAACAATGATAACACCCTGTAAAAGTCTAAGTATAGAATGAGATAGTCTTAACTCAGGGAGGGTAATCAAGGCTTTCAGGAAGCAACTGAGCTTAATCTTCAAGTAGGAATTAAGAGTAGCCATATTTCAGGAATAAAAGGAGTGGTCATCAAAGCCATGAGGTAAACACAGCTTACTTGGGGAAATAAATGGCTAGTTCCTAAGATGGGTGTGAGTAACGGCCAGAAAGGCACAGATCATAATGGGCTGTGAAAGTTTGGATTTATAAGGCAGCAGGAGAAGCTTCTGCGGATTTGAAGGGAGTAACAGTCACAGTTAGCATCAGCATGTCACAGATCTCATCAACATCATCCCTGCAGTTATACACAGAGTGGTGCTAAGCTGGCAGTGTACAAACTTCTTCTCATAAATCCTTTAACCACATAATATACAAACTCTTGAGATTTTTACCATTGAGCTGCACCCCCCCAGCCCATTTTATTTTTACTGTTTTATCTTGAGACAGGCTCTCACCAAGTTACACAGGCTGCCTCTGGGCTCAAACCTGTTATCCTCCTGCTTCTGCACCTCCCAGCTGCTTGGATAATAAGCACGAGCCACTGTGCCCAGCCAACTCTTAAGATTTTTGTTGTTGCTACTGCTGTGATGATAAAAAAACAAAGCCTCAAAGAGGCTATCAAAACTGACTATTTGCTCTTCAATAATGTTCTTGACATCCCCTCTCAAAAAGAAACCAAATGTACTTAGCCATTTACTTACCCCACCCAAGAATTCCCAAACCATTCACCATGGTTATATGAGAATCTGTGCCAACTACACTGTCTGGGAAGAGAAGGTCCTTTTCTTCAAAAACCACTCTTGACAAATATTCTAAGTTTACTTGATGAGCCATTCCAGTTCCAGGAGGGATGACAGCAACATTCTTAAAAACTTTTGAACTCCACTGTATTTTATTTAGATATGAGAAACAGTGTTAGTACATTATATGAGCTTGTATTCATAATCAAGATACAAATATTGACACTAAAAATACAGTAATGTTCAACATGTTATCAATTCAAAGTTTACAATACGTACTAAAAATATGCAGACACTGAGCCTAAACACATTCATTTTGCAGGTTATTAACACAAAATTAAGACATGTGGCTCAGTGGTAGCACATGTGGCAAGCACAAGCAAGGCCTTGGGTCTGACCTTCACCAACCCTCATCTCCCCTAAAATTAAGTCAAAGAAAAATGTTCAAATAGTCCAGATAAATGGAGATATTCAACTGTGTTCCAAAGACTCTCGGAACAGAGGATAGTTCAACAAGCCAAGTCCTTCCAAGCTCATTGAACTACAGCCACTGTTTTCATCTTGTTCTGTAAGATTTTGGAATATTATTGTTTTGGGAAGAACAAAAGGGTTCTAGTACTATAAAAAAACCTTTATGAACAAGTTTAAATATAAAAGTTGCACCTATCAATATTTTATAAATGTCAATACAAAAATTTTTCCAATTCATTGTACCTTAAAAAACTGAAGCCTCTCTCGATTTCTGCCAAATTCTACTTCTTGATTTTTCAACACTGTTTCAGGTCTAAAATGAAGAAAAGCTGGCATTAAATGGATGTATAAGACTTGCCTCGTTTCTAAGTTTTCATGTTTATGCAATGTACAAACATTCAAGAAATCCTTGGAAGAACAACTTACTAGACTTCTCAGAACTAGTTATTTTCTTTTTCAACAGGAAGTTCTGTCTCCTTCACATAACACACTAGATAGCATACAAAGGAGTTATTATTTTACTAGGTATAACGAAGCAATGTCCACATCAATGTCCAAAACTGTACTTAAAATGCATTATAGTAAAAGCCTTGGCCAAAACAACAACAAAAATAAAAATGGTTAGCTGTGTTGTAATTTCCACTGCAAGGAAACAGGAGGGTGGTGGTTTATTCAACATTAAGTGCACATACTCTCACTCACTTGGCTCCTATGCCAAGTAACGGGCAGATGGGGACAGATTATCACAATGTGGCAATGACAACACTTGTACACCATCTTATAGTTTTAAAAAGACCTTATAGCAAAAGCCTTTTATTCAACTCACCCAAAACAGGAGGGTCTATTTTATATTTAAGTAGCAGTTTCATTACATGGATTATAAATATATTTTACATCAGTTATTTAACAGACAAAAACAATTTACCTCTAAGCAGTAAACATAGCACTATTTTTAGGAAACGATTTTTATCTAATGGATTTTTAAAAAATTATTTCAAAGTGCTTTAACTTTTACTTCAACTGCCTACTGGTGATTAAGCACTGACTAGAATATCAATATAATTTAAATTATATATGCCCTCTATGGTCCAGATAATTATGGTTGTTTAACTGTCAGGGTTTTTTACAGCAAAGATTATCTTAATTATTAATGGCTGAATGATCATTTGCAGCCACAGTACTTCTGAGTGAGATTTCTCAGAAGTCTTCAGGGAACACAGGTTTTTAGATCTACTCCAATTATTTCACTTAGGGCTACAAAGTGCTACACAAACATTTATTACTCTGTAACTTGACTTCTTATTAGGCAGTGATTTCAAGTGCCAAATGGATAAGCTTTCAAATTTTTACCCTGAATTTCTTGTCTGAACTTATAATTAATACTTCACTGCTACATTAAGGAACAAAAAAGAGCTACTATTTTCACCTAGCCAGGAATTACAATACTCTGGAACTTAGAATCAAGGTTGAGGAAAAATATTATACAAGATAAGAATAAAAATATGCCAGTAAACTCAACTAAAACAACAAAAATCAGTGATTGTGAATCAAAATTTCCTCCTCAGAAAGCTAACTTCTGTATTAAAGGTATTAATCTCAAAATTCAACATGACTCCAATAATCAGGGAAAACAGGCAGCAGGAATGAGGTATAATTATATAAAACTGTCAAAATTTTGTGGCAAAGGACTCACAGATTATATTTAATCCTCAGAAAGGAAAAGCAAATGAGATCACAATAACTTGAAGCTTTATAAAAATACTGAGCCAAAATTTCAGAATTAAACAGAACTCGAAAGATTTCATTCAAAGACAAATTAATGTATTACTTGGCATTTAGCATAATGTGTGGCTATCTTAGCTACTTTAAATCTTAAATGTGTTAACGTTTTTAAACAAAAAATATAATTCCTACATTAAAAAAAACAACCCAACACTCTACTAACAATGGGATAAACAACACAACTCCCTTAAACATAAGAATAAAAGCTGGGCGCCATGCCCTAAGCCTGTAATCTCGGCAACTCAGGAGACAGAGGCCAGAGGTTCACAAGTTTGAGGCCAGAGCAGGCTATATAACTTAGTGAGACTTTGACTCAAAATAAAAAATAAAAAATGGGCTGGGGGTGCATCCCAGTGGTAGAGCACTTGCAAAGTATGCATAAGGCTAAAAAAAGAATAAAACTTTGGAAACTTTATGGCATATAAAAATTTAAGCTATGGAACTCCTTTTCTCATAGTGAAAAATTACCTATTAGGAAATCTAACCAAACTGTAAGAACACCATGCTTTTCTAGGCATATCTACTGCTTTCCATGGTAACATATAGGAAATAATTTACCTGAAAGAGTTGATTAGGTTTGTAACATGACAATGATCATATTCCTAAAAGAGTTCTTAATGCAGCATGAAAAAAGCAAGGAACTCTTACAGGAGGGAAAACTAAATATAGAAAATTCGCAAAAGAAATATGATTGAATAATGAGCATAGCAATGGCAAATTCACTAACATAAAAATTCAGTTTAAAATGAGATCCCATTTTCTGCCTGTATTAGTCATAAAAATGAAATACAGGTATAGGGATATAGCTCAGTGGTAGAGTGCTTATATGGTTCTATGTAAGACCCTGGATTCAATCTCTACCATCACAAAAAATATGCATTATTAAAAATTATATTATCAACATATAAATCTTAGGAAAGGTTTGCTTCCTAAGGAAATTAAATAGAGAATAGTATTTAGAGACTATCATGTTTATCATGAGACAGGGTCTCACTAAGTTATGCAGGCCACCTCTGGCCTCAAACCTGTGATTCTCCTGCCTCTGCCTCCCAAGTTGCTGGGATTACAGGTGTGAGCCACAGCACCAGGCTTAGAGACAATAATTTTAATTAACTTTGCTTCACTCAATACAATGTGAAATACGTTTAAAAATGCGAAGTGTGAAAGCAATGCAGTAGGACCAGATAGGGGAATAAATGTGACTTCCTTAACTGAAAAATAACCTTATACTAAAAAATATCAGAGAAACAATCTCATACTCAGGCACTGGTTGCAAATGAAAAGGACACAGGATGGGTGTATTCTCAATCTGCGAAGAAAATGTTCCTGAGTGTCGGCCTAGTTCTCCAGAATCGCATGATCCTCGGCAGGTAGTCTGGCCTCTGCAGGGAAGCTTCTTAGGCTGCACTTTAAGTGGAGAGAGCTTTCCTGCTCTCTGCAGGTCACCACCTCCAGGATTTGGCGCATTCTGTATTGCACTAGTATCCCAAAAAGGAAACAAAATAAAAACCATTCATTTTGGTTAGCTCTTCAAAAGATGCACACCACCAACACTATCTAGAAGTAAATGAATGATAATTAGAAGCTAATACATATCATTTAACTCAAGAATCAAAAGCAAATTTCAGACTACAAAGAAACTGAAACAATTTATAGTTATAGAGATGAAAACATAATTCTAGGTGCCCAATATGGTCATTTTCATATACTTTATACCAATTTAAGTAAGTTTTAGCAAGTACCAATATAATTTTTTTAAAGCACAGAGCCACAGTTTTAATATAGAGTATATAATCCTTCATGGGTTATAACAAATTGCAGTATTATTCTGCTATTCCATGGAATGTAAAAGAAATATGTCTTCTCTAATTTGCCCTTCATCAAAGAGGCCTTAGAAATATATAAAACAAGCTAGCTGCCATGGCTCATGTCTATAATCCTAACAACTCATGAGGGAGAGGCAGGAAGATTGCAGGTTTGAAGCCAGAAGCAGACTGCATAACTTAGCAAGACCCTTGCCCAAGATAAAATGTAAAAAATGGGCTGGGGATACAGTCCAGTGGTAGGACACTTGCAAAGTATGTATAAGATCCTGGGCTCAAGTACCACAATCAATCAATCAGTCAAAACGTATACACGTGGAAGGAAAATAGAACTTTAGTGAACTCAACTGTTTTCCAATCACCAGTTAAATATAAATCTTTGACATTCTCTGAAAGGTTAAAAAGGTTAAAAAACAAAAAGGAAATGAAGCCAGGAATGGTGGCACACACCTCTAATCCCAGCACTCGGGAGGCTGAGGCAGATTCTCCTGAGGAGGATCCTAAGTCCAAGGCCAACCTGGGCTACATAAGTGAGATCCTGCCTCAATAAAACAACAAAACAAAACAAAAACAAAAAGACCTGATTCAGAGAATCACTCCAAAAAGCAGGTTCTAGGCTCATCTATTCCTATCAAATACAGCAATGTAAATACACAAACATGAAAATATCTTTAAAACTCAGACTGAATAGAGAAATGTCACTAATCCATAAACTTCTCACCAGTTTTTCCTGGAATTTACTAGCAAATACTAAATGTAGCACGCTTTACTCTGGCATAAATTACCTCTATTCCCTTTCCTCTATACTATATACTGCTTGTTCACTTGCATATCTATCTTCATAAATATCAGTATCACAGTACCATTTACTGAAGTCGATTTGTAAAGAATGATCAACAGTGAGATCTGTCGGACAGGCAGGATGGACTTTCTTAGGATCACCTCCAAGAGTTTTCACTGCCTCCCTCATAGCAGCAAAATCCACCATTGCCGGTATTCCACTACAAAACAAAGAATGATCAAATTATAGTTCTAGCTGTTTTTTATATATGCTTATTAAATGATTAACATGTACTTATTCATTTTTATTAAAAATATCCCTTTTTAGTTTGTATTCATTTTGATAATGTACTTATGATCAAAAGGAGATGTATCCTGGTTTAATGAGAATTGACATCAACATCTTATCTGAGACTTTGTTCAGGGGCAGAGGTGCCAAAAATAACAGGAGACATAGATGAATATCAAGGCAACTGCCAGTAGGATTGTTTGTTCTGCCTTCCATTCTTTGATAGCTCCTCCCTTTTCCCTAGCCCCAGGCTCTTCCCTACTCCCCAGTGCCTTTGTGTTATCTCAAAGCCATCCCTAATAGCTTTTCAATCTTATATTCATCCATCCATATTACAGCCAACTGTGTAGCAAGCACACATCAAATGCCTTCAATGTTCTTGACACCAATGGTCTGAGGCCAAAGATGACCCAGATCCAGCCTCAGAGAATTTGTAGGGAAGATAAGTAATGACTACAGAGGGCTATCATAAGTATGACGACAGCAGCACATACAGGATGCATGGAGCAGTGACACATAACTAGGCATGGGTGCGGGAAGCCAATGTTCTAACCATTTCCTAGGCTCCTTCAAACTTAGCTTGAGATTAATTCTTTCAGTAAAAAATCTCTGGACACTTATATCAGGCAGTGTCTTTTCAGGCTACAGTTTAAAGACTGGATTTTAAGTGTGATGGAACCCAAGTGGTATACAGAGGAATGGTATAACCTGATTTCCATTTTAGTTACCCCATCCACTGGGTAAAGTAGAGACCATATATTGCAAGTGTGGGAACAAGCACACCAGGGAAGAGACTGCTGCAGTTGTGGTCCACTGAGAAAATGGGGCTAGATCCAGAAGACAGCGATGGAGATGGTAAGAGATATTTGGACATAGGATATATTTCAAAGGTAGCACTACAGTCTGGAGATAGGGTGTTAAGGGAGGAGAAGAATCAAGGGAATTTCCTAGATTTTTGGCCTGAACAAATGAGTGTCTATGGTGATGGTTACTAGGACAGAGAAGACCTGGAAAGGAACAGCTGATGAGCAGTGAGCAATTAAGAAATCAAGCTCCGGATATATCAAATTTGAGAAACCTAGTGGCAATACACAGGCAATGAAAAGCAGTTTCTGAAATAGTGGCGTAAGAAACACGTGCCTAATTTTCACTGAATTGCTTCTGTTTAGAAAGGGCAACTCCTTTAAGTTTCTAATCTTCAAAATTAAGGAATAAAAACAACAGATCCATCCATGAGGGAGTCTTTTTTTTTTTAAAGGAACATTATGAAAATTCATTCATGAAAAATAAACTTATCACTCACGTAAAATCTTGAAGAAGAACACGGGCAGGGAAAAAGGGCACTTCAACATTGCTTTGTTTGGTTTTCCAGTCTAAAATGTTCATAACATCTTCCTCTTTCATTAAAAAGCCATCACATTTTCGTACAGCAGCTTCCAAAAGGACCCGTATTGAGTAAGGCAGAACATCTGATTCAAGAGAAAATATTACTATTAATAAGACAATAGTCATATCTACATGTTATAAAAATTACAATAGCAATAGGACAAAGATGCATTGTTTTCTCAACTTAAAAAATTCACTTTGCCAGGCATGGTGGTACATGCCTGTAAATCCCAGCTACTTGAGAGGTAGAGGTAGGAGGATCGTAACTTTGAGGCCAGAGGCAGCATGTGTAACTGAGTGAGACTGACTCAAAGAGTAAAAAATAGGCTCAGGGAACAGCCCAGTGGTAGAGCACTTGCAAAGTATGTGGGAGGCCCTGGGTTCAACCCCTAAGTACTGCAAAAATAAATTTTAAAATAATGACTTTTTATTCTAGTAAACATGGAGTATATAATACCATGCATGTTAACTTTGACTTTCTTATTCTTAAGTCCATGGCCATAAAACAACACAGATAAAAACTTTCACCAAGAGCTATGTTGATGGGGGAAAGGCAACCTGAAACAGCAGGAATCAGGATTGCTTAGGCTTTCCTAGAAGGGTATCAGAAGCTAGCTGACAATGGAGAAATGCCTTCGAAATCCAAGGTCAAAACAATTTCCAAGTCTATAAATTTGTACCCAGGTAAACTATCAAATAATCAGGCAAGGTCTCAAAAATTTATTTCCGAGGAGCTCTTTCTTAGAAAGCTTCTGGAGAATATGCTCTATAAGACAAAAGAGTACAGAAAAATTACAAAATCATGAGATCTAGGAAATAGACTCTAACACAGGAGAGACAGCAAAGAGACTCTTCCAGGACAAAGGCTGGGCCAGCCACAGCCCAGTTAAGTCTCAGATGGAGAAGATGATATCCAGACGGGATGCTGCCAAGAGGAGAAGGAAAAAATAATTGATAGATTACCTGATTATGCCAGGAGGAGTTTAGTTCTTTTAGACAGTATGGAGATGAATTATTGATAAGGACACAGAAAACTAAGCAAACAAAAAAGGGCAATCATTAATTCCAAGAAAAATACAAAGTTGTATGAGAAACTTACTGTGATTGGCTGAAAATTATGGACAATGAGAATTATACTTATAGTAATAAAAAATTATGACACGGTATATAGATATATAGCATGTAAAAGACAAATGTCAAGTTTTCATTTTCCACTGTAGAAAGTTACTAAAATTTAAATCTAATTTAAAAAAAAAAAAAGGAGAAGGAAAAAAAGGGCAAGAAATAGCAGTAACAGCAAGACTAATAATACAGAAGAAGTTACCAGAAAAAACAGCCCAGAGAATTACAAATTCTCTGGGAGCAGACACTAGGGGGTTTGACAAGGGGCTGCTATTTTGGTTATAATCTGGGTGGGGCTGGTTGGTTGGTTTTGAGACAAGGTCTCAGTATGTAGGTGTTTTGGGACAGGGTCTTGCTATGTAGCCCAGGCTGCCCTCAGCCTCTGGAGGGCTGGGCTTACAGGCATGTGTGCTTGGTGGGCATTTTTAACTGTATCTTTGATGTTTAAAAAGCAATTATCAAATATGAGTGTGTAAGAGAAACAAACCACAAATGTTAACCAGACATTTTTCATTAAGAAGCACTGTCACAAATTTATCTAAATTCATAACTGTAATGATGGAGGCCTACTGCAACAAAAGATGATAATAAACAAACTCCATCAAAACAACACAACTTATTTTGCCCTGTTGGCAGCCAATCTCCAAGATGGTTATCAGTAATTCTCGCCTCCTGGTACTCATTGTTCTGTATTCAGTTTTGCTGTGTGAGCAGGAGTACCACAGAGATGACAGTGTGTGACTTCCAAGGCTAGAATTTAAAATTACTTGGAATTCAGCCCTTCTCTCTTGGATTACTTGGATTCTGGGAGAAGCCTGTTGTGAGACAAGCAGCGCTGAGAAGTCCACATAAGGAAAAATGGAAGCTTCTCTATCACCAGCTAGCACCAACTTGCCAGCCATGTAGAGGGAGCCCAAAGAAATAGGCCTTCAGGTGACTGCAGCCAAATCAACACTTGGCTCTAACCTCATTCACAACCTTGAGCCAGAACAACTCAACTAAGCCATTCTGAAATTCTTAGGTTGTTGTTAGGTGCCACTGAGTCGTGTCCAACTCATAGTGACTGACCCTCACAGGGTTTTCAATGGCTGATTGTTTTGGGATTGCCTTGGGAGTGGATTGCCATGTCCTTCTCCCATTTTTGTGGTGCTGGGAATAGAAGCCAGGATCTCAGAGACTGCAGAGTGGCGCTCTACCAACTAAGCTAAATCCCAGCTCCTATAGAAACTTGACAGCACCTAACAACAATAACAAGTTGAGTACTGAGGTGCTTTACATCATCTCCTTTACTCCTTAAAGTAAACCCATAGGTAGATGCTCTAGTAGAAGAGCTACAACAGCAGAGAGAAAGCTAAGAGATGTGGGAGATTGGGCATGGATGTTCTGGGGGGGGGGTTGTTTCTTTTTTTTAACAATATTTATCCTATATCCCCATTTTGGAACAGGTACAAAGGTCAGGAAGGACCTAAATCTCTTTTTTCCTTCCTATCTTCCCATCCCACCTACACATACACTTGAATGCTCAAACTATACCATTCTAAAAGTTCCTTACACTTGCAAACCTCCTTGATCCCCTCTCTCATATCTGTCCTTTAACACCAAGGGAACTTACTTCCTCTCCTACTGGTCAGCACCTGCCAGTCTTCACCTTCCCTGCTTATGCAGTTAGGTTCTACATGGTTCTCTCTCACCTCCCCAAATCCTACACTTAATTGCCCTTTATTCTTTTATTCTGTCTGGCCAAGAAAACACCAACCCTGGCTTTTTTGCTTTTTCATGTAGTCCACCCCACATCAGTTCCCTGGCTCAAGAACTACTCTCTTTATCAATCTTCTATAACTTTATTGAGGCATATTTTGCAAATCTTACGCTTCACCATTTCTAAGTGTACAATGTAATGATTTTTTTCAGTAAATTTACCAAGTTGTGCAATCAGCATCATGAGTCAGTTTTACAACATGTTCACCAATTCAATAATTCCCTAATGTCTATTTACTATTTTAGGATGAACAATAAGGCCACTGCTTTGGTATAGATAATAAATGCTTTATGGGTCTGATCCAAGAGTCCCAAACCTTCTGCCAACATCGATAAAACTGTCTGGCTAAGTTGTTAATTTGCAAGGGAGGTAAAATTTTAGATCCTTTATAATTCTTAACACTTTCTGGCAGCCCTGTTTTGGTGCCCTTGCTAGCCTTTAGCAGATCTTTAAATGTAGGACTTCTTCAGAGGTCATATCTAGGCTCACTTCTCACTCTATACAGTCTCTTTGGGGTTTTAATTGCTCCTATGGCTTCAATTATGCCTCTCTACCCACCAATAGCGGGCTGGGATTTAGCTCAGTTGGTAGAGCGATGCACTGCAGTCTCTGAGGTCCCGAGTTCAATTCCCAGCACTGCAAAAATGGGAGAAGGACCTGGTAATCCATTCCCAAGGCAATCCCAAAACAGTCAGCCATTGAAAACCCTATGAGGGTTGCTATAAGTCAGATACCAACTCGATGGCACCTAACAACAACAACAACAACAACAACAACAACCCACCAATAATTCTTTCTTTCTTCTTTTTGTACTGCTGGGGATCCAACCTAAGGCCTTGTGGTCAAGTTATTATCCTAAAATATTTTTCTGCAGCCCATCTTCTGAGCTCCAAAACTATATACCTAATTGCCTCTTGAACATCCACTGACACATTCCCAAATTCACTAGTACCTAAGGTGAACTCAGTGATTTCCTGTCCCTGCCCCTTATCACCACCTCCTCTTCTGCTTCTTAGCTGCATGTAGCACCACACCCATCCAAAAGCCTATGTCAAGACAGATATCCCTGACACACCTCTCACACATCTTTTTAATTTATCTACTTCTATCACCACCATTATAGTTTAAATCTCTATTGTATCTTCTTTACCAAGCTTCTCGGGCTGGGGTTTAGCTCAGTTGGTAGAGTATTGCTCTGTACCTCTGAGGACCCAGGTTTAATCCCTAGCACTACAAAAAAACGGGAGAAGGACCTGGCAATCTACTCCCAAAGCAACCCTGAAGCAACCAACCATTGAAAACCCTATGAGGGTCCCTATGATTTGGACTTGACTCCATGGTACCTAACCACCACCAGGACCAAGCTTCTCTAGGTCATCTTTCCACCTTCATTCCTGTCCCACCCCATTGGTTTTCAAAGTGTGGTCTCCGGACCCCTGGGAGCCCTGAAATCTGTGAGGTCAACTGAGACACTGTTTTTCTTCCCATCTTAACATCTGCAATGATAGTTTAAAGCCAATGGTGAATAAAACTGCTGGTGCCTTAGCAAAACTCAAGGCAGTGGTACTAAGTTATACTAAGATGCATATTATTTATCACCTAAAACACCAGTTTCACTTAAGAATGTCTTTGAAGTAGAAAAACTGTTGAGTTTTTTAAATATCTCAACTGCTGAGGTCAGGTCTTTTTAATATTCTGTGGAAGAAAGGTACATATACAGTATTTCTGCTCAAAACAAAGTACAATGACTGCCTGAGGAAAAACATTTGTGGGACTGTTTGAGTTGCAAGCTAAATTAGCTACTTTCTTTGAGAAATACTTTTCTTTTCTTTTTTCTTTTTTTCTTTTTTCTGGTACTGGGGGTTGGACCCAGGGCCTTGTGCTTGCATGCTGTGCAAGTGCTGGACCACTGAGCTGCACCCTCAGCCCATTTTTTACTTTTTTTCTTTTTGAGACAGAGTCTCGATAAGTCACGCAGACTGCCTCTGGTTTCGAACTTGCAATCCTCCTGCCTCGACCTCCCGAGCCACTGGGATTACAGGTGTGAGCCACCTCACTTGGCCCGAGAAATATTTTTCACGTGAAGGAATAACTGGCAAATTGTGGCTATTCAAATGAGTGTATTTAGCAGAGAGTATCTCAAAAATAAAGTAAGCCTTTCTATTCATCACTTAGATCTGTCACTATCTGGTCATTACATTCATTTGTCTGAGAAGTAAGGGTTCATTCAGTAAGTTATGTATATATTCCAAATGTGGATGCATGTATCATACAATGTATGTTTTTTAAGCCATACAAACACTTTTGGCAATAGTTCCACAGGCCTCTCAACACTGGAAAAAGAGCCCCTGTGTGGTTGCATGCCCCACAGTCCTCCTGCCTGCACAAGCATCTGGACTAAGTCATTCCTGCACAGAAGGTCTGCTGCCTTGCCAAAACCTAGACTGCCATCTGCAAGCTGCCTGAAGGGTCACATGCCAAGCTGCTACTTTTTCTGCAAGTCCCCACATGGCCCATGAGCTCTGAAGGGCTTCTGCCTCTGCCAGCACCTGTTCTCCTAATGCACACCCACACCACTGGCTGCTGCCTGCCTGATCTCTTGCCTGCCCTCCAGAGGGTGGCCCACTGACAGCACTTCCAGACCAGCAGCAGCTGGCCCAAACCACATTTTCTTCAGAGTTTGTGTTTTCCTGAGCCTTACAGGTCTGTATTGTTTCTTTACATTTTACAATTATTCTTTTTTCATAGTTAACAGTTATTTGTATGAAACCTCCTCTATGCTGGGTATGGTGTCACATGTCTGTAATTCTAGCACTTAGGAGGTTGAGGTAGAAGGATCACCAGTTCAAGGCCAAGTTGGACTACACAGTGAAAACCTATCTCTGAAAAACAAAAAACAAAATAACAATAACAACAAACCTCCTGTTTAACCTACTGAGAGATTTTTATCTCCTGACTGGATCCAGACTGCTGTAACATGCTAAAGCATTTACAGCACTTCAAACATATTTTCCATGTATGTCCCATTACTAAACTGTGTTTTATTTTAAGCACAAAGATTGCTATTTTAGCCATCTTTCATTTGCCAGCAATATGTGAGTACTAAAAAAACATAAGCTGAAAGAATTAGCATTCTAAAAAGACTCAGGTACAAAGTTAACAAACTGGACTAGTTACTCTTGCCTCTTCTAATCAAGAATTTCTACAATTCTATGAATCCAGAGAGCAAATTCTTTATGGATAGGTAATCAAAAAGATATGTGGGAACCAGGAGAGCTGGCAACTTCAACTGGGAAAGAATGATAATTTGCTATACTTCTGAAATGAGCTAGTAACAAAGATATCCTTTTGATCAGTAGAAACTCAGTGGAAGATTCAATAAGTTAAACCTCTGAGAAAAGATGGAAAAGCTTGCTATCTGATATGGGAAGCAGCTGATGAAAGGAATACCCAGGCTCCCAGGACTGCAGATCCTACTATTCAAGGCTAAATGGCTGCTACTGAGATTGGACAATTCAGTATCTCTCTTGGCATAAAGGTCACAAACTAATTGCCTGCAGACATATTTGGTTTGCTCTGCATAGTTTCAACATTTTGAAACTTAATTCCCAACACTTAAAAACCACAGAATTTTCATATGAAAATCCAAATTTCTGGCTTCTCATGATACAAATCAAAAAACTGCGTCCCACTGACCTCACACTTCTATTGGAACTCAGTAGCACCCTTGTCTAGAGGGCATGTGCGTCCTTGTTGGCTACAATTCCCACTAGGGCCATTTCACTTGTTTATGTTACCTCTCTGGTTCCTATAAGCATGAGCTTGCAACCACTGGTGAAACAGGTTCTTACAAGCATAGGCTTTGAAATCACAGATTTTTGTTTGTTTCTCTTCTACCACATTAGGTAATGAGTCTCAGTTATGGGATCTTGACCAAGTGAGTAACAAAACTTACCCAACTGCATACAGTAAATACTCAATAAATTCTAATAGTCTTATTTATTACTGACATTATTAAGCTGGGAAACAGAATGACACTGGGTAGGGAGGTGTTGGTCTTGAAATCAGAAATCCTCACTTAGAAGATAAAGAAATGGAGCTGAGTGTGGTGGCACATGTCTTAATCCCAGCACTCAGGAGATTGAGGTAGGAGGATTGCAAGTTTGAGGCCACCCTAGGCTACATAGTGCAAGGCCAGCAAGATCCTGTCTTAAAATAAAAATAAAACAGCTGAGGATGTGGAAGAGATAGTGGTATCATTAGTCCAAACTGGGAAAGGCGGCTGAGGGCTACAGAAAGAACCAACTGAAGTAGGTATAAGGTAAATCTAAACACTGTGACCAATGCCAAAGGCCTAGAGAAAAGGTCCTAGGAAACTACTAGAAGACCCTGTAAATTCTGTCAAACCTGGTGGCAGGGTTCACTCATGCCCACGTCTGGCTAGAGTCAAGATACTGTTTCTGAGCTGAGTAAGGTGGTGGCACATGCCTATAATCCCAGAGACTAGGGAAGCAAGGCAGGAAGATCGCAAGTTCAAGGCCAGAGGCAGCCTACACAACTTAGACCCTGTCTCAAAATAAAAGTAAAATACGGGCTAGGGGGTACAGCTCAGTAGTAAAACTCGAAGCAAGCATGAGGCCATGGGTTCAATCTTCCAGTATCACAGAGGAGAAAAAATAAATAAATAAATAAAAGATATTGCTTCTGTCCAACCAGAACCAACCTGAATGGACTGATTTCCAACAAAGAAGCTGCTCTTAGGGATTTCTGGAATTTGTTTTTTAAAATATATTATTGGGTGCAGTGGTACACACCTGTAATTGGAGCAACTAGGGAGGCTGAAGCAAGAGGATCACAAGTTCCAGGCCAGAGGTAGCCTGCATAACTTAGTGAGACTCTGTCTCAAGATAGAAAATAAAAAAGGGAGGCTTGGAGTGCAGCTCAGTGGTAGGGCACTCGCAAAGTATACACAAGGCTCTAGGTTCAAACCCCTAGCATAGCACAAATAAATAAATACATACATACATATAAGAAAAAATGATCTCACCTACTGATGAAGGTAAAGAAACTTATGCTCCTCTCACTCATTACTGATAACATATACCTGACACTATGTGCTAACATAAGACACATTTTGTAGTGCCTATCCAAACCACTACTGTAAAATGGACAGTCTTCAGTGTCCTGCTGCCTCTTGGTTACCTCTGAAGTAAAAGTCAATTCCATGCAGGTTGATGAGTAAGAACCTGGTGAGAAAAGATGTACACTGGGACAATGTGATTTCTCTCTCAGGATGTCATTAAGACACAGAAACCGAACCAGAAAGGTGTTAAGAGCTAAGCTAGGGACTGAGGTTTTATTTGGAGCCATGTACAAACTGAGCAGGCAGAGGAGGTTTGCCTATAATCAAGTGGATGGAGAAGAGGAGGGGCAGAAATCTGAAGTCCCTAACAGAAAAAATAAAAGAACTAACTAGATTCTGGCCCACTGCCTATTTTCTTCAGAGACAGCAACATTTCAGTGGCCTGGGAGTTCTGTACCATCATAATAAATCCCTTTTTATTTGAGCTAGTAGGTTTCTCTTTTTTGCAATCAAAGGGTCTAACCAAGAACAGAAATTGACAATAAAAAGGAGATAATGCACTGGGTTGGTGAGTGCATGGTTGTACATGGTATGTAGAATCATGCCTGGTACAGGTAATCCTTGGAAAGTTATGTACGATGTGTACACATTGCAAGTAAACTGTTTCATTCCTTACCCAACCCACAGCCCTTTCCAGAGTCCACAGAAGATGATACATTAGAAAACAGAGCAAGATAACTTGACCAGCAAGACACTTGACAAAGCCAGTCAACATACATTAAAACAACAGTGAAAACATCTCCTAGAGGATAGTCTTTGCCAGCTGCCAAGCTGATCATAATATACAAAGAATGGTCAACAGTGGTCATACTGGGCAGCATTCAAAATGAGCAAAGTGGACTGGGGAGACAGAAGACTCAGGTAGACAGTAAAAAGAAAAAAGAATAAAGAGACTAGGTGGCCTTTAAGTGACAAACTGAACTGTTTCAGACTTGTTGTTGTTAGATGCCGTCAAGTCGTTATCCGACTCATAGTGACCCTCATAGGGTTTTCAATGGCTGACTATTTCGGGATTGCCTTGGGAGTGAATTGCCAGGTCCTTCTCCCACTTTCTGCAGTGCTGAGAATTGAACTCGGGACCTCAGAGACTGCAGCGCAGCGCTCCACCAACTGAGCTAAATTCCACCCCACTTCAGGCTTAGAAATTCTTATTCTGATGAGACCTGACCATACTTTCTTCTGTTGTCTTTGGACATCTAGACACTGTAATGTATTTTTTACTTGAGTTTTTAATTCATTATAACTCCAGGGCATAGTGGCTGCAACAATGGGCCCACATAACTTAGTGAGACTCTGTCTCAAGATAAAAAATAGAAAAGGGGGGCTTGGAGTACACAGCACAGGGCTGGGTAGTACTTTGTTTTATTCTTCTTAGGGTCATTATGAGTCACACCCAACTCGATGGCACCTAACAACAACAATACTCCAGGACAAAGGATGGAACATACAGTATATAGTAAAATTATTAAAACAAAAGTGTGCGATGGGGTAGAAGACACAGTATACTTTTACTTAATTCAGTATAAAGATAAGCAAGCACAAAAAAATACTAAGGGCTTTGGATACAGCATCATGGTAGAAAGTTTGCCTAGTACGTTTAATCTCCAACACTGCCAAAAAAAAAATTAATAAATAAAAATCAATCAGATCAAACAAAGGAGCCCAATTTATAAAGAAAAATTGGTAACAACCTTGATATTCAAAGTACTATTAACTTAAACCATGATGAACTCCTACTGGCAATACTATGCAGCCATTAGAAGCTGTAGAAAAGTACAGGTATCCCTTTCTAATAGAACTCATGCTCCCTGGCTCAGAAACCAAATAATCAGACAGCAAGGGATAGTTGTATTCAATGACATGGAAGATGTTCATGATATATTAAGTGAAAAAAAGGTTACAAAATAATACATAATGTATTTTACTAAAAGTAGTATCTTTAGCCAAGCGTGAGGTACACGCCTATAATCCCAGAACTTGGAAGGCTGAAACAACAGAATCAAGTGTTCAAGGCCAAGCTGGGCTACATGGCAAGACTGTCTTCCAAAAACACAGGGCATGTATACATGTATTTGCATACATACACATAAAAATGAGACTTCTGTGCTTCCTGCAATGCTGCCATAATTTTTATAATAAAATTCTTCTAAAATATTAAACACAGAGATTAGGCAGTACTTTTTCTCAGTGCGAGGATGAACTGAAGGTCTTGTGCATGCTAGGCAAGTACTCTACCACTGGACTACATCCCCACCCCTTGGTGTTTTTGAGACAGGGTCTTGCTGTATAGCTCAAAATGTCAATCTTCCTGCTTCCACTTTCTGAGGGCTGGGATTATAGGAGTGGACCATACCCTCAGAAGTGGAGGCAGGAGGATTAGAGTTCCTAAAAGAAATGCAACCACAGTGCTCCTTGGAAACAAGGATGGCTAGACTGCGCTTACGTATTTTGGACATGTAGTCAGGAGGGACCAATCCCTGGAGAAGGACATCATATTTGGAGAGTGGTGCATCAACGAAAAAAAGGAAAACCCTCAACTAGATGGACTGACACAGTGTCTGCAACAATGGAATTAAATATAAATAAGATCATGTGCCTGGCACAGAATTAGGGAGTGTTTCCTTCAGCTGTGCATACGGTCACTATGAGTCAGACCCAACTGGATGACACCTAACAACTACCACCACCATGCCCTGTTGCAAGGTAGGATTTGGACACAAAGTCTTGGCTCTATCTCGGGACAGAGCAGTACTATGGTTAAGCAAACAAGTAGTCAGGAAGGTAAAAAGAAAAGAGTGAAAGAGATGACCTAAAATAAAGGGGATCTGGGGCTTTACACCAACTGAAGGCCTTACTGGCCAGGAACAGCTCCCTCTAAAATGAATGTTTCACCCTAGCCTCTCTTTTCATTGTCTTTCCTGTCATTACCATATTCATTCATGTTTCCATGATGCTGCTCATTCTAATTCTCTAGGACTGTGTCCCATCATGCCCTTTAGTACCAATTCAAGTCTCTGTTCCTGCAGATAGTAGTCTCTGACTATTCCAGGCAATAGAGATTTCTCTCTGCCTTGGAAACAGGTATATTTTCAAATTTAGAGATCTACTTTAGAGAATCACTAAAAATCTCTTAGTTTCTAGTCTGTGCACTGAAGTGCCAAATAGGCAGCTCCAGAGCATTAGAAAGGCAATCTTTTACCAGGTGCATGGCGCCCACCTTTAATCCATGACTGGTAGGCAGAAGCAGGAAGATTCTGAGTTCACTGCCAGAGGCAGCCTGCATAATTTAGCTAGACCTTGTCTCAAGATAAAAAGCAAAAAATGGGCTGAGGATGCAGCTTAATGATAAAAGCGCTTGCCTAGCATGTGCGAAGCCCTGGGATCAACACCCCAGTACTGCCAAAAAAAAAAAAAAAAAAAAAAAAAAAGGTGGGGATAGGTGGCAGTAGGAGGAATTTTCTAAGAGGGACATCATGTAAAATCAAAATGTAATTAATGTCTATGATATGTCTACTTCCACACCTTGAGTATAAATTTGGGAAGCAAAAAGATAAAATGGCAGTTAAAAAAAAGCAGAAATTGAGTAATTTGTATTATATTCTGTCTAAAGACTAAATAAGAAAGGGCACTAGGTTGGCGAGGCAAACGGTCCAGACTGGCTCACTCACCAACCATCTTCCATCACTTCTTTTCCTTTCCCTACTGTAAAAGCTGCAAAGCTAAAACACTCCATGGTTCAGCCTTCTGATCAAAGAGGCAAAAACCCCTGGACACGGCTTTTCTTCCTGTTTTTCCCTTCTAGCTGTTTGGGACGTAGACATCACATCTACAGGTGCAGTAGCTATCCTGCAACCAAAGAACAGAAGCAAAATGGGAACCTGTGATCTTAACCCGTGGGAGGCTGAGGCAGGAGGATTAGAAGTTCAAGGCCAGTCTAGACTACATAATTAGACTGTCTCAAAAAACCAAGGTCTGAGGATGCAGCTCAGTAGTACAGCACCGCCTAGTATGCACAAAAAAGTCTAGCACTAGAGGGGAAAAAGAATAAAAGCAAAATGAGAACAAAAACCTGGATCTTCATTGAGATGGTAATATACAGTCTCAGACTGTGCATGTCCATCCTTCTGGTTATATCAGAAACACCCTATGTTAACCTTACCATGCAGCAGTAAGCATTCCTGATACACTTAGTATGGAGCTCAGAACTCTCTCTCCTCCTACAATATATACCACAGATAGAATATACTTTATTAACAGTTACTCTTTGCAGCTCTGATTCTCAACCAGTCAGGCATCATAGGTGGAACACAGCACAGCAGATAGTGACTCTGAATCTTGGTGACTATCAAAACCATGTCTTCTTGTAAGCCCACGTCCATCTGGTCCTTTCAAATATGGAACAAGGATTTTTCGGTGGATGCTAAGCAGGCAAAATATTTTCTACTCAAGATGTTTCTTTCTTTCAGAGTCAACTCTTTCAAATTTTATCCTAAGTAATCACTAAGAAATTACTTAGTAACTATTAACAAACCCCTTGTAACAATCACTCTATGAAAAAACCAAGGACAGGCCTGGCAGCACATGTTTCTAATCTTTGCATTCAGGAGGCTGAGGCTGGATGATTTTCGAGTTCAAGCCCAGTCTGGGCTATCTAATGAAAGTCTGTCAAGAGGAGAGGACAGAAGAGAAAGATTGAGTAGGATACTGATTATTGATCCCACAGAAATAAAAAACAAATCTGTTTTGAAGCCATTTATATTTATAATCATTCTATTATGACATTTATTATGGTTATAAAAACTCTAGTAACTCTGGGATTAGGCTCTGTACAGATGTACTATGTACAGTTATACACAGATGCCCATGAGAGCTTATTGTCCATTGGCGATAAATCAATGCCCATTTTTTTCCATTTTTTCACAGTTGCTTTTGATTCCCTACTGATTCCCTGTGCTTAGAAAATATAGGTCATCTTCAAGTGGGCAATTTCCACAATTATCCACATAAAAGTATCTGTACTCAAGTTTAAAGCCATCCTTACATATGCCTCTTTAACTTGCTAATCTATAAATTATCTAAAGCCATACCACCCTGGCATTTTATCTCATTTGATCTTGGAAGCTAAACAGGGTTGGGCCTTGGATAGGAGACTGCCTGAGAATACTAGGTGCTGTAGGATTGGGAGAAGGACCTGGCAGCCCATTCCCGAAACAATCAGCCATTGAAAACTCTTATGAATAGCAGAGAAGCACTGTCAGACATAGTGCTACGCATGGCATAGTGTCAGGTGGTGTTTCCTTCTGTTGTACATAGAGTTGCTATTGAGTTAGAGCAGACACAATGACACCTAACAACAGCCTTTACAGTCAGGTTTAAAAAATCTTCCAGGCCAGAACACTAAGTATTTTGGAGAAGAAAAGGGAGATATAAGATCTCTCTCGTAAACAATCAACTTAGCTTTTTCAAAACTAATGCAGGCTGGGCTCTGTGGTATATACCTGTAACCCTAGCAAATGGGGAAGCAGAGACAGGAGGATCACAAGTTCAAGACTGGAGGCAGCCTGTGTAATTTAGGGAGACCGTGTCTCAAGATAAAAAATTAAAAAGGGGTTAGGGGTGCAGCTCAGTGGAAAACTATCTATGAGGCTCTGGGCTCAACCTCCCCCATCCATCCCATACCACACACACACACACACACAAAAAAAAAAAAAAAAAAAAAAAAAAAAAAAAAAAAAAAAAAAAAAAAAAAAAAAAAAAAAAAAAAAAAAAAAAAAAAAAAAAAAAAGACCCTAATGCAAACTTGTCATCAGTGAAGGAATAAATATGAACGAAAGACATAAGGTACTAAGAAAACCAACCTCTTTTAATCTGTCAACATGATTCCTGCAACTAAAAATATAAAGCAAAGGAAAACTGCTCTAACTTTGGTAAGCTACTTATTTTTATTTTTTTGGGTGTGTGGAACTGGGGTGTTTAACGCAGGACATCATGCACAGTTTTGTGAGCATTCTACCACTGAGCCACACCCTCAGGCAATCTTGAGATATGGTCTTGCTAAGTTATGAAGGCTGTCTCTGGCCTCAAACTCAGGATCCTTTTGCCTCTACTACCCAAGTTGCTGGGATTACAGGTGTGTCCCCCCATGACCAGCTGAACTATTTATTTTTAAATAACAATCTAATTCTAAGGGATCTTCTAAGACATGCCAAGACATCTAAGACCTCTCACAAAGCGCACATAATAATAATAATAATAATAATAATGAATATTGCATATGGCAATTGAGAGCAAATATCTAAAAATCTATAGGAAAAAGAATCAAAAGAACAATCCTCTTAATTGAATAATTAAAGGGGGAAAAGGAAGATTAAAGAAAAGGTTCCTCTAACACTGACTTCAATAGGTTTGGCATTTATCTTTCCATGTAGTTTTCACTGAAATGTTCCTCAATAATAAATACCCTTCCAAACAGGTCTTCCATTCATTGCTCTGGTTGGGAAAGTTACTCAGCTGTCAATAAAGTCAAAACTTCCATCCAAAGCCCTGGAAGTTAGCCAAATTCATTCTTCTGAGACCACAAACTCATAACCTAAGATCCTGATTGAGGAGTATGCAAAGGTCTCTCAAAAGTGTTGGTGTACAGGCCAAAGCAAACCATGCTTAATACTGGAGAATTATAACTCCAATCAGTGGGCTCAGTTGATAATTTCTATTCAAAGGATGGCATAAAGAATAATTGTAGGCATCATTTACTCAAAAAAGTAAAATAATAGTATATGTTTAATTGCTATAGAATATCCATAGTCAGGTTTTCTTTTTTAAAAAAGTATTTGTTTCTTTGGAGAAAAATATCACTCAATTAGGATTTTTTATTTGTTTTTTTTTTGCAGTACTGGGGAGTTGAACCTGGGGCCTTGTGCATGCTAGGCAAATGCTCTATCACGGAACGGCACCCTCAGTCTTTTTTATTTTTTATTGTTGAGACAGGGTCTTGTTAAGTTACGCAGACTGCCTCTGGCCATAAACTTGAGATCCTCCTGCCTCCACCTCAGAATACCTGGGATTGCAGGTGTGCACCATGGTACATGGCTTACCAATGAAATTTTTTTGTCAGGGGGATGGTATTGGGAGTTGAACCTAGGACCTCACACATGCTAGGCAAGCACTCTGAATATCACTGAGCTATATCCTCTTAGTTTTTTTGTTTGTTTGTTTGTTTTTGCATTACTTAGGGGTTGAATCCATGGCCTAAAGCTTGCATGCTTTGCAAGCACTGCACCACTGAGCTGCACCCCCAGCCCATTTTTTTTACTTTTTATTTTGAAACAAGGTCTCACTAAATTACACGGGCTCCCTCTGGTCTTCAACTTGCAATCCTCCTGCCTCCACCTGTGTCGCTGGGATTATAGGCATGAGTCACCACACCCAGCTTCTTCTTAGATTTTTAAATGAGAAATTAAGGTATGGGTTTAACTCTTCCTTAAACCAAATTGTTCCAAGAAGAGTGTTTTTAATGGTAGAGATATATGTAAGTGTACCTATTTCAATATGGTGGAAATAAATTTAAAATGTCTTCAGGTCAACTTGATAAACACATTAAATTTATCAGAAGCTACAGAAACCCAAGAAAATGTAAAGCAACATTACCATATTTGGTGCCTCCAAGTTTAGGTACATTGATGAACTTCTTATGTGAACTGTCATTTAATGTTTCAATAAGGTACTCAAAGACATATCCTGAAAAAAGAAAATTATACTATTAAACATAGCTATTCATTGAACAAAGAGTCTTATTCAAAATGAAAATACCTGAAAATGTGTCTAACAGAATTTTCTGCAGTGGAGGAAATGTACTGTATTTGCACTGTCCAATAAAGTGGCTATTAACCATATCTGGCTACTGAGCACCTGAAATGTAGCTACAGTGACTGGTGAATGTATAGTTTTAATTAAAGGCCAGTGTATACCATTTTGGGAAAGTATAGTTCTAAACCATGACCGGTGGTTGAGTAAAAACTAGTAAAATCATTCACTCTTAAAATATGCTAAAGAATGCTTGGAAAGAGACAATAAAAACAATTTAGAAGATCTAACAGCATGTTTGAAAATAGTGTAAGTACAGGAAAAATAATGTGTAAACACAATTATGTTAGTTTTTCTTTTTTTTTAAATCAAAAGGCAGATTTTTATTACACAGCATTCAACAGACAAAATGAAAACAAAAACTTCTCAGGTCTTAAGACTGAAGATAAAATTGACCAACAAAATATCTAGGTAAATTAGCAAATTCCAAGAGACAAGTCCTTCTGGTTTTGCACCAATTGAAGCTAAACCACATCGTCAAAGACCCAGGGGTCTCATCTGAATCTGAATATGTCCCAGCTCCTAATGTTCGGGGGAGAAGTGACCAGAAGGCAACCTTGAGGCTGAAAAGAACCTTTGGATCTTTTGTGCAGCCTCATTGCAGTAGGTGGCCAGGACTCTCAACAAAGTTAGGGCCTTTGTCCAAATGAAAAAAGACACATGCACAGCCCACTTTCAGAACGCGCAGTGTTTTTCTTTTGCGCACGCACACACACACACACACACACACACACACACACACACACACACACACACACACAGAGAGAGACATTTTGTTTGTTTGGGCTGAGGCAGGCAGATGGGGTAGGAGACGCAGCCCTACAATAAAAGATCGGGCACCTGACTGTGTCCAGCCTTGACTGCCCCTCACTCCGCCTCCGGAGGCCAGGGCAGAGGCAGGGCCTGCAGCCTGTCGGGTAAACAACGGGCGGCAGAAACTCCGACTAGGGACACGGGACCCCGCCCGCGTCGCTCCGAATGGGGCTGCGGGGGTGACGGCGGCCTCTCCCCGCCCGGGAAGCTCCGGCCCGGGGTAGGGGCGCGCGGGCGGTGGCCCAGCGCGGAGCGGCCCAGCGGGCGGCCCCGGGGGATGGCTGGCCGAGCCTCGCGGGTGCGGGCGCCGCCGGGAAGCTCCGGCAGAGGCGCGAGGGCCGCGGGCCGGCGGCCAGGCCCCGGCGGCGCCCGCGACTGACCTGCACCGGGGGAGTCCATCGCCGGAGACCATATTATCCCTGCGGGGAGGGGGCCGGCGGGAGGAGGGGAGAGAGGGGCGCGGGGAGGAAGGCAAGCGGCGGCCGGAGAGGAAGGAAGGAAGTGATCTTGCGCAAGTACCGCGAGACTGCGGCGCTGGCCGGGTCTGCGCTCGCGGGATTTGCTACCTAACTCCCGCGAGATCTTCAGCCAGGGAAACAAAGAAAGGGAAGGGGCGGAGCTAGCAGGTCCCTGCGAGTTGCCGCGGTGGTTACGGTCTGTGGCCTAGCTATCCCGGCGGGCCACAGTCCCGTCGGCAGGCTGCGGCCAGGCGAGTCAGTCGGGCAGTGGGTTCGGGCGAGAGGCTCCCTGCGGCGCCTTCGGGCCGGGGCTCGGAGTCGGAGCTCGAGGTCTGCGTCCGCCCCGCAGACCGCCCTCCGGGGGTGGCCGAACGGACCGGCGAAGGGTGCGCTCCTGGCTGTCGGTGAATTAAGTCTTCCTTTCCTCCCTGTGGCCTCGCCTCGCTGGCCGTGCACCCTCCGGTGGCCGTGAGCTGCGCCCGTCCGCCTCAGCTCTCGAGCCCACGGCTCCCGCCGGCCTCCCCGCCCCCGAGTGGTCAGCCTCCCGCTGTCAGCCTCCAGCTCCCCACGCCCGCCCCCCTCCGCTTTCCTCCCCAGAAGTGATCTAGGTCACCCACACCTCCGCTTGCCAACCTCGCATTTCTAAAGTCCTTGCTCTGCCTGCTCTCCGCCTTCGTTGAGATACATGCTTCCGTTACTTTTGTGACTCCAGTCTATTAGTTCTTCCTACCAATGGGGTGCACCATCTAGGCCTCCTCTGCAAGCCTTCTGCTCTGCCTGGCCAGCAGACGTATCTCACAGCTCAGGCCTTGCACCTCCTTACTCTTTTCTCCCTGTCCTAACCCTTCAGTTATTCTTATTGATGCTTCCTAGCTTACCTCTATCCGGCTGGGATTTAGCTCAGTTGGTAGAGCGCTGCTCTGCAGTCTCTGAGGTCCTCGGTTCGATTCCCAGCACCGCACAAATGGGAGAAGGATGTGACAATCCACTCCTGAGACAATCAGCCATTGAAAACCCTATGAGGGTCGCTGTGAGTCGGACACGACTCCATGGCACCTAAAAACAACAATAAACTTACCTCTAACCCACACCCATCCCCTAAGCCCAGGGGTATGGATTCTAGGACCTGTTGGGCACTTCCAACAACCGACGGGTACCTGAGATGCAAAATTTCAAAAACCAAACTCATCGTTTTCCCCTGACCCCCCACTCTTTTATATTGCCTGTATCAGTGAGTAGCAGCGCTATTTACCCAGTTCCCCTACCCTCCATCCTTCTTGTTATCCTTCACTCTTTCATCACTGACCTAAGCCCTTTCATCTCAAACCCTAATTTTATCTACGTATTTTCCTTTCTAGCTATTACTCTTGCCATCACCCAAGTCTAGATGACTGTGACAATCTTCTCAAAAAGACTCTAGAACACGAGTACAGTCTCAATCTACGTTTTCATAATGAAACTAAAACTCCAAAGGGTTAAGTAATATACCCAACTTAGCTACCAAGTGAGTGAACTCAGTTCAAATGGATGAGCAAATTCACATGTTGAACTCAGACTTCTGTGATCTGGCATCTCATACCTATTGCTGATATTTTTACACATTATAAGTTTTAGACAGAATGACCTCTGTCACTTCTGGAATCTCAGTTTCTTTTTTTTCTTGGAATGTCTGCTGTGCACTGTCAGGCTAACTCCTACTCATTATTCAGGCCTCAGTTTGCTTTCTTTCTTTCATTCATTCATTCATTTTGCAGTGCTGGGGATGGAGCCCAAGGCCATATACATGCTATACAAGTGCTCTACCACTGAACTACATCCCCAGACATTGATTTTTGATACATAGTCATCTTATGTAGCCCTGGCTGGCCTCAGACTTGAGATCCTCCTGCCTCTACATCCCAAGTGCTGGTATTTACAGATATTTGCCACCATGCCTGGCTTCAGTCTGTTTATTCTTACAGGAAATCTTCTCTGATCACCCCCCAGTCTGAGTTGGGAGCATGCTGAAATGCTTCCCTAGCATCCTATATTTCAATTAAAGCACTTTATTATACTTGATGATAATTGCCCATTTACTGTAGTTCCCATATTTCAGTTAGATACTTTTTGATGCATACAAGAAAATACCCAACTAACAATGGCTTAAATAATACAGATCTGTAATTATCTCACATAACAGTCTATGGGAGGTGGTTTCAGCATTGGCACAAATCAACCATGTTATTGTTGTTGTTGTTGTTAGGTGCCGTCGAGTCGGTATCCTACTCATAGCGACCCTCTGTACAACAGGGGAAACACTATTGTCAGTGCTTCTCTGCTGTTCATAGGGTTTTCAATGGCAGATTGATTTTTGGGAGGGGGTTGCCAGGTCCTTCTCCCAATGTTATCATAGACCCAGGCTTATTCCTTATTTTATCTCTCTACTTCTCAGCAGTTGTTTTTTGTTCCCCAGATGTATTGCCTCCTGGTTCCAAGATGACAGCAGCAGTGTGCCATACAACAAGTTTCAAAAACAGGAGGGAAAGTGATGCAGAAAACCTTTTTCTTTTGATCAGAGAAGAAAATATTTTCATGAAGGTCCTCAGCAGACCTCTCACTGTCCAGAATATAGAATAGTAGTTTTCTACCCTATCCAGCTGAGGTGAGATACAAAGACAGGGAAAATTAAGGGGGCATAGGAAGTAAAGAGGGGCTGGGATTTAGCTCAGTTAGTAGAGCACTTCACTGCAGTCTCTGAGGTCCTGAGTTCAATTCCCAGCACCGCAAAAATTGGAGAAGGGCCTGGCAATCCACTCCCTAAGGCAATCCCAAAACAGCCATTGAAAACCCTGTGAGGGTCACTATGAGTCGGATACCTACTTGACAGCATCTAACAAGGAAGTAAAGAGCTTTCATTGTAGGACCTGGTTTAAGTCTTATAAATTCAGAATCAAAGGTTTCAACACAACTAAAATAGGTAATAATGTTATTGGGGAGACGGGAACGTGGTTAGGTGGGTCCAGAACATGGGTCTGGAAACTGGCAGCAAAACTTCGGTCCTTGTATTCAGTATATAAAATAATTTATACCCAATACAGAAAGTATAATTGAGTACTGTTGTTGTTGTTGTTTGGTGCTGTGGAGTCAGTCCAATTCACAGTGAGCCTCTTAGGGTTTTCAATGGCTACTTGTTTCAAAATTGCTTTAGGAGTGGATTGCCATGTCTTTCTCCCATTTTTGCGATGCAGATTGAACCCTGGGCCTTCAGAGAGTGTGGAGCAGCACTCTACCAACTGAGCTAAACCCCAGCCCATAACTGAGTATAGGTTTATTAGATAGTACACCTTTAAGGAATAATTACAGGGAAAATTGAGATACCTGAAAACACCTTGGTAAATCTACAAAGAAACTTGGAAAAATCCATATTCCCTGGGTAAATCAGCATAAGGATGTGTCTTCCTCAGGGGAAGGTAAAGAAGCCAGAGAACAGTTAAGCAGGCTTTTAGAAGGAAAAGTGCCTTGGATAGAGAGAAGATAGCAGCCCCAGAGGAGAGAGCAAGACAGAGAGAGAAGAGAGGAGAGCAGAACAGAACAGAACAATGGAGGGGAAGAGAGTGGAAAGACAGCACATGGGAGAAGAGTGGAAGAAGAAGAAAAGAGTGGTGCACTCAACTGGGCACCCAGCTTTGGGTGCCTAGTGTGACCTGGGCCTAGGGTCTTTGTTCTGTAAATGGCTTGAGGGCTTGTGTAGGGTGCAGAATCCATTTGACAATGTCCTTCCAATGTCCTCAGAGACCCAGGTGGCTTCTTCATCATGGCAGAATGGCCCTCCGTATGGCCTGCTAATGGCTAAGCTAATCTGCCTATCAATAAGCTAGCCATTAGCAACTAATATGGAGGAAAAGTGGATTAAAAATGACTTGTGTAGTTCTGCCATGATGGATGAAGGATGTTATTCTAATGGACCCCACACACTAATCCTGGATCAATAGCAGCCTGAACACAAACAAAGGCAGACTATTCCGGAACATCCACCTATTGGCCCAGCCTTTTGAGGTAAGCCAAAAGTCCATTGAGCCATTACACTATAAGGGAGCTGGGACTGGCTCCAGGGTGAAAGAGCCCTCAGATCCCACCGAGCACATGAAGAAACTGAGGGCCAGGAGCGACTTACCAGAGAGCATGAAGAAGAGGGCAGATGAGAACTAGCTTCCCAGTGACTCTGAGACAGAACTCTTTTTTTTTGGTGGGGGAGGACATGATCTCACGATGGTTGGGTTACCAACCTGGCCTTGAACTCCCAAATCCCCCTGTCTTAGCTTCTGAAGCACTGAGATTTTACAGATATGAACTACCACACACAGCTGGGGGGGGGGCAGAACTCTTTCATCTGAGCCCCATCAGCTATCCTGGGAAAGATGAGAAAAAACAGGATTAGGAGAATTTGTATTCCCTGCAGGAAGCATCAAACTGTCCTAAACTGATGAGCTGTTTCAGTTCAACTGCAAATCGTATCTTTAGAACAGTTTTAAGCCAGGTGTGCTCCTGCCCTCATATCTGCTCCTTGGTGAATAAATTTCTCAATAATGCTTACTTTAGATATTGCTTATACTGGGGCATCTGCCTGAAAAACTGCTAATGAAGGAATGGCCCAAACATGTTTGTAAGCCTATATGGCAACGCAAGGGTTTAGTTTCCATGGAATATTCTGAGAATCCTTATACTCCCTTATTCTAGGAGATGGTATTCTATGTTACATAAAAATATAACTGTTGACCAAAGTCTAAGAGTTGGGAACATATATCTAACATTTATTGAACACTCATGACATTCCAGGTACTCTTGCTGCTTCATTTTTCATAAAACAAAACCCCACAAAAAAGCTCCACATTAAAACAAGCTTTGTGGTTACCCACTTTGCTCAAGAAGAAATTGAAACTCAGAGATGGTAAATGACTTTCCCAAGGCCACACAGATAATATATGGCAGAGTCAGGATTTGAGCCCAGGCCAGCCCAACCTAGGCAGTTTTTCAAACTGCATAGTGTCTCCCTCTTAGAGAAACTTCATGGATCCCTGAACACTGAGTGTATGTGGTCTCATCTCCCAATAAATGCAGAAATTTCTTCCCCAAAACCTCTGTCAAAAGGTTCAAAGAGAGAAAATGAGACAGGTAGAGCACAGAGATTTGTACACATGAAGTCTGTTTCCACTTAATTGAGATGCTGTCTATAAATTGGACAATCCAAGTTCATATGTCTAAAGATTGAACTAATCTACATTTAAAGATCTCTCCCAGCTCTAAAAGTCAGTGAATTCATAGTAAATGCTATAGATTGACTCATAGGATACTTTTTTTTTTTTTTTTTTTTTTTTTTGAGACATGGTCTTACTTTGTAGCCCAGGATGAACTCAAACTCATGATAAACTCGTGCCTCAGCCTCTTGAGTGCTGGGATTACATGCATGTGCCATCACACCTGGCCAGGGCACCTTTCTCAAGTGTGGGCTAAACCACTAATGGCCAAGACTCCCTTGCAGGTTGGATCTGGTTGTCATTTATATTCTGCAGGTCTTTGCACTTATGTGAAGCTCTGATTATAGGATTATGTGGAGAAATAGGAGTGCATGGGCATTTCTTCTGCTGGCACAGAATAGAAGATAGGGGACATGAGTCCTGAGCAAACAGATGAAGACAGTTTCGTGGTTATCATGGGAATGAGCGCTCCCTTGGTAACCCAGTTCTGTGAACTGTCCCATAAGCTCAACCTAGACAATTCCCATGTTTTTTCCTTCCCGTAGGGATGAAACCAGGACATTGCACATGCTAGGGGAGCAGTCTACCACTGAGCTACCTCTCTAGCCCTTCTGATTTTTTGAGCTCTCTGTATCTCTCTACATCAGCTGAGGACCAATTGCAGAGGACAGAACTTATTCTAGTTCATTTAAGCAGGAAAATGATTCTCTACCAGGGTGTGAAAGTGAGCTGAAGAACCAACTCCAAGTTGGTTACATGAGTGACTCCCAGACACCCTAAGGGAGCTGCTGCCTCATGATCTCCAGAGCCATGCTGATGCCACTGCCCCAGAGGCCACTATGACAGTCAGATCATCACAGGACATGTGTCTGTCAGCTTTCTGTAGCTGTGACGAAGTACCTGAGATCGACAATCTAAGAGGAGGGAAGATTTAGTCTGCTTCAGTTTCAGGATCTGCCCAGGGCCCCCGGCCCTGTCGCCGGTGGGCCTTGGTGAAACAGCACATCATGGCAGGAGGCCTGGCAGAGGAAGAAGAAGGGGCACATCCCAGTGGTCCCCTGACAGGGCACACCCCATGACCTCACTTCCTCCTACTAGGCTCCACCTCTTAACTCTTCCACCACCTTCCAATAGCACCATTGGCTGATGACCAGGCCTTCTACACATGGCCTTTAGGGGACATTCAAGATCCAAACCAAACAGGACCCCACCATGATCCAACACCAGAACAAACGTTAGGAGCTGTAGCCGCCATGTGCCTGCCACAGCGTAGATCGGCTATTGCTTCACGCTCTGCTTTTCAGAACTCAGAAAGCTGGAGATTGGACAGTGGCATTTCTGCAACAGCCACCAAAAGATCAGCAGAACTGGCTGAAGTGTGGCTTCCTTCTCACCTTTAGGTTCCATGAAAGCCCTTTTGATTGGCTAACCCTCAGTCACCCTGAGAGTACTGCCACAAAGGAGTCTGGGAAATAGAGTCTAGCTTTCCAAACCAACTGATCAAACAAAATGGAGTTACTCATGCAGAAGTTCCATACCACCAAAAGTCAGCTTCTCTCACTTCACAAGGAGGGGGAAAAATTAATACTAAGCACCCAGCCACCATTATAAACTTATTTCTGTCACAATGAGCTAGAGTAGGTTCAGACATCTACAAACCAAGAACTCTCACCAGCACAGGTTCCATCTACTGATAGGGCGCTTACTACCTCTGGAAGGTACCTATGGCAAGGGTAATGGTCTGTCTACAAAAATGTTTTCTTTCACTCTGAGCTGAAATCTGTGTTCATCTGGTTCTCACTTGACCCAGCTTTGCTTTCTGAGACCAAACTGAATGAGTTGGCTTCTGTTTCCATTTAACTGAACTTCAGAGATCTTAGAATAGTGACTGAAATGTTCCCCAAACTGTGCTTAGCAGCATTGAAAGCCCTGGTTTTCAAATGAAAAGTTACTGAGGACAGCCAAGTACCCAAGTATTGGTGAGAAGATCTGGGATTAAAGAGAGATTAGGGCTGAGTACAGTGGCACACACCTGTAACCCCAGCAAATCAGGAGGCTGACTCAGGAGGATCGTGAGTTCGAGGCCAGAAGCAGCCTGTGTAATATAGGGAGACCATGATTCAAAATAAAAAATTTAAAAAATAGGCTGCTGTGCAGTCCAGTGGGAGAGCACTTGCAAAATACATGTGAGGTCCTGGGTTCAACACCTAAGTACTGAAGAAAAAAAAAGAAAAGAAAAGAAAGGATGCTAGGGGCATCACTGCTTCCCACTGAGAGAAGAATATGTTCACAGTATCTTGGTGAAGACAAAAACCACAGGCAATCCACAACTACCAGGCTACTGAGAGTCTGGGAAAACCAATTAATTCAGAATGTATTGTACACAGTGTGCTAAACTGGTCACCAGAGGGAGTCTGGGTATAGGAAGAGCTCTGGCCAGAACTGTCGCTGTAAGAGCTTGTGCTCAGAGAGCTCCTGTCCTTCTCCAAAGGGCTCCCAGCACCTTGACGCCACCTGTCTCATTAATGAACAGAGGACTTCCGGGAGCCAGGCAGGTGGCCCATCTCATTATTCCACTTTTTAAAGAAGGGCACCCAGAGGTCAAGTGACTTTTTTTCTTATCATACCAATTTAAACCTTCTGTGACTATTATTTGCAAGTTCATGTGCTCCCTAAAAGCCTTGTCATGATTTCAGAAGACCAATTCACTTACTGTTTGGACATGCCATTGAGAAGAGGAGTCAAAATTAACCGAAAGGGATAGTTTTGCCCTCATAACAACCACAACCTGAATATCCAAGAATTTGGCTTTAAAAAAATGGCTGGGGGCGTGACTTAGTGGTAGAGAGTTTGCCTAGCATGAGAAAAGCATTGAGTTTGATCCCCAACCCTGCAAAAAATAAAGCCAAAAAATTAAAAACCTGAAAAAGGATTTATCAAGGCATAGTAGCACACACATGCCTGTAATCCCAGCACATGGAGGCTGAGACATGAGGATTGGAGGTATGAGGCCAGCCTGGACTATGTAAGGAGGATGTCTCAAACAACAATGACCCTGGGATCAGGATTTATTTATTCACAATACTCCTTGGTTTCTTCCTTCCTCTGAGTAATCATCATGGAAGGAACCAACACTGGGAACTTGGCCTCAGGAAACGCTAGTCCAGCTGGGAAGGGCTGTAGGATGAGCCAGAAGAGGATAAAGCCGTTTCTGGCTGGGATGACGTGGAAACACTTCACAAAGAGGTGGTAAAGGATAGAAAACAGTCAAGCAAGCAGTAGGCACCCGCCCTTCCACAGGGTGCCCTGTGGGGCTGGCCAGGCAGCTTGGGCGGCCTGCTCCCTGTCCTGCCTCTTGCTCTGCAGGACTTCCCACAGGAGCCAGCACAGCCTTGACCTTCCCACATCTTGCAACTTTCTGGGAATCTATAATTATTATTTCTGAAAGGTTTAAAATGCATTTCTATTGATGTGACTAGTACAGTCTGTGTCTGAATTGGCACCTGCTATAAGGTGTAGGTTGGGGGAGGTTCCGCAGTCAGGAAAAGGAAAAAGCGAGCTTCCATCACCTGAAGAGCAGGTCAGGAAGACGGGGACCCCAGGGGTATAAGGCAGGGCTCACGTAACTCAGTGTGAGGCTTTCACAACAAGGGAGGAGGAGGAAGGGCCAACAGCCCACAGCTGGACACAGTGGCATGTATATTAACTAATTTTGGTGAATCTTGCCAAATTACCTTGCACAGATTTTGTATCACTGGATACCCCCACTTCCCCACACCCTTTGATAACCCTCATTTATTAGGATTTCTGATTTTTACCAATCTCAAGACCGTTTTAAAACTCAGCTTTATTGAGTTACAGCTTTTGTATGATATTCAGTTGTTGTTGTTAGGTGCCATGTGTGATACTCAGAGTGATCTCAATACCTATCGTTGGTACCCTACCTTACCACAAGTTGCCCTTTTGTGCAGGGCAATAACATCCCTCTATAGTCCCACTTACACTCCAGCCATTGTTACTTGCATCTTTATTGATTTTAAGCCTAAAATTTGTGTGAGCTCCCTGTATATTTTCTTGTTTGAGGCTCACAATTCTGAGATGGTTATTATCTTCATTCTAAGGATGAGGAAGCAAGGGAGACAATGGCCCATGGCAATGCTGGGTTTAAATCAAGGTTGTTTTGAGTCCACACCCCATAATTTTCTGACTCCCTCATTCCAACTTGTTGGATCTGAGTCAGAGCACCAGAACTCAAATTCCCATGCTGCCATCAGCTGCTGTGAGGCATCGGGTAAATCCCTTTCTCTTTAATGGTCACTGTGCAATGAACGGCTGGAGTTGCCAACTTCTGTGAACTGGGTAGAGAACAATGCAGGAAATAATCCAAGACTCTCCAGACCCCAGCCTTTTCCTCGTTCATCAGAGTGAAGGAACAGCAGAGTAGAGGAAAGCAAGCACCCGCTCCCTGACACATTGGCAGTCTGCCTGGCCTGGCAGCAGGAATGGCAAGGAGAGAGGCCTCTCCGACACTGAAGGGCAGGCTGGCCTCATCAGGCGGCTTCCCTTGTCCCACTAACAGGTCACAAATGCAGGTGGAAGTAGTTACTCCTGCGGAGGGGAGGAGGGCACGGGGGCTTGATCAGAGGCCCTGAGGGACAATGAGAATGAAAACCAGATTCCACAGGTCACAGGGGAGAGGAAACTAGAGTTCCCATTTAGGTTTTAGAAATGCGGGTGCACATTTTACTTAAGGGGAAAACGAGGCACTGGCCTGAGGTCACACAAGTTCTAAGACTTGCACATAGGCCTCCCGATCCTCTGTGCCTCACTGGGCCCCCATCCCCACAGCCAGTGGATCTGCCGTACCCTGCTGTCCACAGGGCAAAGAGGCTTTCGAAGGTCCTGCTGCTGGAGGCACTAGACTGGATTTAAGTCTTGGTGACACTAATAGGCTACATCTGCTGGGCTTCCTAATTTAATTGGGCTTTGGATATTTGCACATTGCTGCTGCTGCTGCTGCTGTGTGCGTTATACTACAGTGTTTGGTAAAAGTGACTGTGTTTTGCTTGCTGTTCTCTGGGATCTGCAGAGACAGGGGATTGGTGGAATTCCAAAGGTGGGTTTCAGCCTGGGAACACATTTTTCACCCAGACTTTATAAAACATCCCCATCCTTCTAAGCCGCTGTTAGCCACCACAGCACATGATCTCCATGTCCTTAGGCAGCATGGAGACCAGCAGTCCCTCAAATCCAGCTCTCCATGTTTCTCACAGTTCTGACAGTATTCTGCCCTTGGGCTGGGTGCATGAGCGGAGCTGAGGAGAATCTGGTCGGGCTGGGAAATGGAGGATGCAGCAACAAGGAAAGACCAGCCCACACATTGTCACTACTGCCCATGCCCTGGGATGCAAGTCCCCTGGGGAAAAACAAGGATGTGGGCTTTGATGGTAGTCCCAAAACAAGATGCCAAGGTGAAATGCCAAGGCTTTGGGGTTCAAGTGAATTGGGTTTGAGTCTCAGCTCTGCATCTCAGTTGTTAACTTCGTGTCTCTGAGTCTCTGTTGTTATTCATTAGCAGAGTACGAACAATAATAGCACATTCATAATAGGGCTTGTGAGGATTAAATAAAAGATAATTCCTGGTGTCTGATTAGCTCATTATAAGGACTCAGTGGATGGTAGTAAATGTATTGTTATACGTGATCCATCAAATATGACATCCTCAGTTGTAAGAGGCACCATTACTCCATATATCATTTATAACAGAGAAGATACATTGCCAACTAAACTGTGGCACAAATCTTTCTTATCATGTAGGAATTTTATCATGTATGAATGAGAGAGCTCCCATAAACTTATTTGTATATCAAATTTAATGCCAAATACATAAGACATACATATGTAAAAAGGAAAATGTAAGCAAAATAAATGTCATTTCCAGAGGGTGTAACTCCTCTACATTGTTGTTGTTGTTGTTGTTAGGTGCTGTCGAGTCGGTATCCGACTCATAGCGAGTCGGATGTACAACAGGGGAACACTGTACAACAGGGGAAACACTATTGTCAGTGCATCTCTGCTGTTCATAGGGTTTTCAATGGCAGATTGATTTTTGGGAGGGGGTTGCCAGGTCCTTCTCCCAAGCCTGCAGCACCTGGTGTTCCAGGCGGTCTCCCATCCAGGTACTAACCAGGCCCGGCCCTGTTTAGCTTCTGAGATCTGACGGGATTGGATTCCACAGGGCTATGGCTGCAGGCCTCCTCTACATCACTGTGACAAAATGTGTCATTTCCAGAGGGTGTAATTCCCCTGTGTCACTGTGACAAAATGCCCCAGCAAGTAAACTTAATGGAGGAAAGACTTATTCTGCTCACAATCTCAGTCTGTGCTCACTTGGCTCCCTCATTTCTGGACCTGCGATGAGGCAGAACATCAGGCAGAAGGGGAGAGGAGGCTGCTCACCTCTGACAGCTGGGAAGCAGAGAGAGTGAGTGGAGAAGGGGCCAGGACCAGACCTACCCTCAAAGGCACCCCCCACACCTCCTTCCTCTGACCAGGCCCCATCTCCTGGTTTCCACCACCTCCCAATAGTGCCATTGAATTGGGAACCCATCACTGGATTAATCCATTGACTCTGTCAGAGCCCTGGTGATCCGATCACTTACCCGAATCCCTACCTCCTAATGTTGCCCTGGGGACCAACCTGCAACACCGGAACCTTTTGGGGAGACATTTTACATTCACAGGATACTGTCATCTGAATTACATGGGGATTCACCGTCACTACATAATATCATAATATTATTCTCCAAGCCATCAACAAATTCAGTGGTTCCTCTTTTCTCAAAAAGGACTTTCCCAGCTGGGTGTGAAGGTGCAGGCCTGTAATCCCAGCACCCTAGGGACTGAGGCAGGAGATCATGAACTCAAGGCTAGCCTGAGCTACACAGTAAGACCTTGTCAAAAAACAAAACAAACGAACAAGTAACAACA
>VMDO01004713.1:0-12089 GCA_007922755.1 Pedetes capensis
TAATTTTCTTCAGCTTCAGTTTGAACTTGCATATGAGAAGTTGATGGTCTGATCCACAGTCAGCACCTGGTCTTGTTTTGACATTTTGTACAGAGCTTTTCCATCGTCTCTTTCCACATATGTAGTCAATTTGATTCCTGTATGTTCCATCTGGTGAAGTCCATGTGTATAGTCTCCGTTTATGATGTTGAAAAAATGTCTTCGCAATGAAAAGGTCATTGGTCTGACAAAATTCCATCATGCGATCTCCAGCTTTGTTTCTGTCACCAAGACCATATTTTCCAACTACTGAGCCTTCTTCTTTATTTCCAACCTTTGCATTCCAGTCACCAGTGAGTATCAGTATGTCTTGATTGCATGTTTGATCTATTTCAGATTGCAGAAGCTGATAGAAGTCTTCTCTTTCTTCATTTGTGGCCTTAGTGGTGGGTGCATAAATTTGAATAATAGTCATATTAACTGGCCTTCCTTGTAGGCGTATGGATATTATCCTATCACTGACAACATTGTATTTCATGACAGATCTTGAAATGTCTTTTTTGATGATGAAAGCAACCCCATTTCTCTTTAGTTTATCATTCCCAGCAGAATAGACCATATGATTGTCTGACTCAAAATGGCCTATGCCAGTCCATTTTAGCTCACTGATGCCTAGAATGTCAATGTTTATGCGCTCCATTTCTCTTTTAACAATTTCTAATTTTCCTAGATTCATGCTACATACATTCTATGTTCCAATTATTAATGGATGTGTACAGTTGTTTCTCCTCATTTTGAGTCGTGCCACATCAGCAAGTTGAGCACCCTGGGGTTCTACTCCATTTCCGTCATCACGGTAGACTCTACTTTGAGGAGGCAACTCTTCCCCAGTAGTCTTTTGAGTGCCTTCCAATCTGGGGGGCCTCATTTTCCGGCACTATATCTGACAGTGTTTCTTTGCTATTCATGGGGTTTTCAATGGCTAGTTGTTTCGGGAGTGGCTCGCCAGGTCCTACTCCCTGCATATCATTGTAGCTTGCTCATATTCACCTCCTCCATTACCTTGTTATGACCCTCCCCATCTAAAAGTTTTTCAATATGTTCGAAACATTTAAGACTCTGGATATCTTATGTGAACATTCAGATTTCTGGCTTATTTGGAGTATGATATCTTTCCATGGCCAGGGGTGAGGCCTGAGCTCTCCAGTTACCTGTCTGGCTTCTATGTAGCCACTTTGGTTAGTATTCAGTTTGTCCTAAACAGGACCCTTGTAATGGGTTGAATAATATCTTCCTATAAATATTCATGAGGGGCTGGGATTTAGCTCAGTTGGCAGAGCACTGCTCTGTACTTTCTGAGGACCAGGATTTGATCCCAGCACCACAAAAATGGGAGAAGGATGTGGCAGTCCACTCCTGAAAACAATCTTGAAACAATCAGCCATTGAAAATCCTATGAAGGGTCAGTATGAGTTGGACCTAACTCGACAGCACCTAACAACAATATTCATGTCCTCCCAGAAAATTAGAGTGTGACCTTATTTGGAAACAGGGGCTTGCAGATATCATTAGTTAAGAATCTGAAGGTAAGTTCATACTTGATTTAGGATGGGCCTTAACTCCTATGACTAGTGTCCTTGTTTTTAGAGGCAGAATACAGAGGGACACAGAGGAGAATGCCACATGAAAAGACTGACAGAGTAGAGTGATGCATCCACAAACCAAGTGAAACCAAGGGCAACCGTCAGCTCTGGATGCCAGCGGGGAGGCGGGAGATGGGTTCTCCCTCAGAACCTCCAAAGGGAAGCAACACTTTGATTTCACAACTTTGGCCTCCAGAGCTGAGGCAGGTACAATTCTGTTTGTCGTCATTTGTTATAGTAGCCCTAGACTCTAATGTCCAGTCACCAAGAATTCCTGTTTCCTTTCTCTCTCTTCCTTCCTCTCTCTCTCTCTCTCTCTCTCTCTCTCTCTCTCTCTCTCTCTCTTTCTCTCTTACAGTACTTAGGGGAGGGGGTTGAATTTAGGGCCTTGCACATGCCAGGCAAGTGCCCTACCAGTGGGCTGCAGCCTTGGCCCCTTTTTTAATATTTTATTTTGAAACAGGGTCTTGCTAAGTTGCACAGGCTGCCTCTGTCCTTGAATCTGTGATTCTCCTGCCTCAGTCTCCCAAGTTGCTGGGATTACTGATAGGCACCATGGCACCCAATAAAGTCCTGCCTTTTCTGCAACATTCCCCAAACAGGTCTCTACCCTGAAGCCTCCAAAATAATTTCTTCAGTCATTCATTCGTTCAACATGTACATCTAGTTACCTGTCAGGACCAGACCTCAGGGATACAGACATGACAAGACATAATCCATGCTCTCAGAAACTGGGTTGGGGAGAAACGCAGAGATTCAGTGCAGGCCAGAGAAAAATAGAAATGACATGCCAGAGCTGGGGTTTGAAGGATAAGTAAGAGTTCACCAAATAAAGGGAATGGTGAATATTTTCAGGCGGGTGGTATAGCAAAGTCTCCGAGGCTCTGAGAGTGGAAAGAAATGGGATGAAGATGAGGCTGGTGAGGAGGTTGGGGGCTAAATCACTGTGCTTGACTTTTCACCCTGTGGCTAATAGGCAGTCATTGAGAATTTTATACAGAGGAAGAAAATCACCCTTTTTCTCTTGTATTTGTGACAAAGATGGACCAGGAGTGCTAGAAAGGAGAGTGCTTGAAGACTAGGTCCTAGGCTGTGGTTGTCCTGACTGGGGCTGAGCTGGGAATACATTCACTCAACAGATGCTCCTGAATCACCACCTGCCTAGGGGCTGATGCTGGCCTGGGGCTGGGTGAGTTCCTTTCATGGGTCAGTTTGACCTAGCCACAGGAAGCCCAGACTGAAGAGCTCACTACCCCTCCACATCTCCGGGTAGCTAGTGGGAAGAGGCAGCAGGGGAGTGGAGAGCATGCCCCCTTCTCTAGAGAGCCACAGCTGGGATGGGGCTGCCTGGGCATAGGGTGCCACAACAGAGGCTGGGGAACATGGACTTTGAACAGCCATGTGCCCTGAGAGAAAGGAGGGGCCTGTGACTGCATTAGAGGAGCTGGCCACTGGGGCCTCTTGTGGCTCTACCGCAGCCTGTGTTGAAGGAACTGTTGGGGACGCCATAGGCTTTGGGGTCCCTGAGGCCCAGGCTCTCCTCCCTGGGGCAGGGTGGTCCTGCACGCCCTACACCAGCTCTCAGGACCCCAGGGCTCTTGTCGATTGTCTCAGGGACACCATTGTTGGCTCAGCTGTCACAGTCCCCAGGGGCCTGGTAAAGAGCTCCTACAGCTAACAGTTTACAGGTACCTTTAACCCCATGCCCAAGGGAGGAAACTAACAAAGGTTAGCTGGAACGTCTACTGACCAGGGAGGCTTCCGAGTCAGGGGCCTGAAGACCAGGTTGGATTTTTGGCCAGGAGGACTTGCAGGGGTTCACAAGTATTCACACTCACAGCTAAGGGTTACTGTGGAGAAAGGATGGAGAGAAACCAGCACAGGGACAAGGCTGGCAGAGACCAGGGGCAAGCGTCCAAGAGTCCCCTCCCAGGGGAGTCACACAGGACACGCTTAACTCCTCCTGTGGGGAGCTTTGGCAGCATGTGTGACGAGTTTTCTAGGAGGGAAGCTCGCTAGTGACTCAGGGCCCGGGTGTGTACAGGGGCCAGTCACACAGACACCCCGGCTGGCACGTACCAAAATTCCAGACTCCCCAAAAGAAGGCAGGTGTTTGGCATGAGCGGAATGAACAGGCCCAATGAGCCACGCTTCCCAGAGAATCATTGGCACTCCCCTGAAACCCAAGATGCCACACCTGCTGTGGGCCCAGCTCCCAAACAGACCCTTCGAGAATGGTGGTCAGACCTGCTCTGCTCACTTCTCACTCACTTCCCAAGACAGTGGCATTTGACCTTGGCCTTAAAAGTCAGGAACTATGATGAAAGGACAAAACCCTGCCAGACTGGCCCCAACTACCTCCCCAGCCCTCATGGGGACCTTCTGCTTCCCAGAAAACACGAAATCACAGGCACAAGGTCTGAGGAACTGCAGCCAGGGCACCACTGTTTCCAGCCCTCCCGCTGTCACGCAGGCCCTGTGACCCCTTCACAATGAGTCCACAAGCCCTGGGAGAGGTCCATCCTACACAAACAAGCACCGCATTTGCACGTGAGTTCCCAACTGTGAGGCGGTCTTCCTGCTGGTCTATGGAGTTCCTAAGGCTCTGTTGCCTCTCTGTTTCCTCTTTCCTGCTTCCTCACTCCATTTCCCCAGCCCTGATAAACAGAGAGCCTTGCATATAACTGGGGCTCAATAATCTGGGCCTCATGGAGTTCTCCTCCCTCACTTTCACTTCCATGGGCAAGGATGGCCGAGCTCTGGGCAAAGGGCAGACCAGACAGCCTGTGAGATCTCACAGTCCCAGGATGCTCTGAGTCTGAGAATCTCAGATTGAACTTGACTGCTTAAGTCCTGAGCAAGGACAAGGTCCTCTGGAGCCTGGCAGAGGAAAGAGTCAAGAAGCAAAACTGTGGAGACTCTAGTGAAATGGAGTCCCGGGCCTGCTGTGTAGCGGTGGCTGGGCAGGAGGGAAGAAGACCCCAGCGCTGTCTCCGTCTCTGTCTCTCTCCTCCTGCTCCTCGCCGCCCTCACTGCTGCGGGCCAGGACATCATCTGACTCTGTAGCACTCAGCCACTGCACTGGAGCCTAGCCTGCCCAGGGCCTTTACCTCCGCTGGCCCCAAGGGTCTGTGGGCAGATATACTTCTCATTGAGCAGCTGGGCACTGGCAGCCCTGGGCAGGCCCCTGGGAGGAGATGTGGTGGAGGACCCACCTGGGGCCAGCTGCCTGGCAGGCTTGGGGAGGAGGCGGGATAGGAGAGGGGAGGTTGCCTGCTCTGGCTATATCATTGTGACATTGTAATATACTAAGACATCTAGATTTGGTCTCTGCCCCACTCTGGTTCCTAAGACCTTTGAAATTTCCTGAATGATAAGAGCACCCAACCAACAGCTCCTGAGTCCCTTGGAATTTGCTGGCAGGTAGGACCACCTTTTGTCCTAATGAGGCCACTCCTGGTCGGCTCCTGAGTGGCCTCAGGATGGGGACTGACTGCCAGAGAAACCAACCGTGTGAGGTGACAGGGCCTTCCCACACCCGATCTTCTTGGAGCCTTATTACATCCTCATCATGTCACAGGTGACAAAACCAGGTCACAGCTCCACCAGCAAGAGGCACTTTGGCTCTTCCCCTTTTAGGGATGGTGGGAACCAGAGGTCAGCAGGCTCCATTACATAGCGTGATCAATTACATCATCAACCATGGGCAATCGACTCAGCCTTCAGCCCCTCTCTCTGCTCAACCAATCCAGGAATTGGTCTTTCCTGACTACATGTCCAAAATACGTAAGACAGAGTCTAACCATTCTAGCTTCCAAGGAACACTCTGGTTGTACTTCTTCTAGGACAGATCAGTTGGTTCATTTTGCAGTCCTTGGTATGTTCAATATTTGTTTCCAGCACCATAATTCAAAAGCATCAATTCTTCTCCTATCTCCCTTATTCAAGGTCCAGTTTTCACAACCATAGGATGTTACTGAAAATACTATGGCACACAAACCTATACAGGTAGTTCAAAATATAAAAAGTTGTTCTCCTCACTTCAGCAGCACACATACTAAAACTGGAACAATATGAAGAAGCTTAGCATGGCCCTTGCTCAAGAATAACATGCAAAGTTATGAAATGATCCACCTTTTCCTTAAAATTTCTGCATAGCAAAGAAAATTATCAACAGAGTGAAGAGACAACCTGCATACAAGAGAAAGTATTTGTAAACTATTCACCTGACAAGAGATTAATACCCAAAATATATAAGGAATTCAAACAAGAACAGAAAAACAAAATAATCTGATTTTAAAATGGAAAAATGGTCTGAATAGACGTTTCTCAAAGAAGACATACAAATGGTCAACAAATACATGAAAACGTACTCAACATCTCTAACCATCAGGGAAATGCAGATCAAAATCACAGTGAGTTATCTGCCCCAGTTAGAATGGCTTTATCAAAAAGTAAAGGCTGGTGAGGTTATGGAGGAAAAGGATGGGAATGTAATTCAGTTTAGTCATTACAGACAGAAGTATGGAGGTTCTTTGAAAAACTGGAAATAGACCTACCATGTGATCCAGCAATCCCACTACTGGGTATATATCCAAAGGGAAGGGAGTTGGTGTTCTGAAGAGACTTCTCTATTCCCGTGTTCATTTTAGCACTGTTCACAATATCTGAGTTATAGAATCAACCTAGGTGTCCATAGATGGATGGATGGATTTTAAAAATATGATACATATACACAGTGGAATACTATTCAGTCACAAAAAAGAATGAAATCCTGCCATTTGTGGCAACATGGATGGAACTGGAGGGCATTATAAGTCAAGTCATAAATAAGTCAAGCCCAGAAAGACAAATACCACATGTTATCACTTATACAGAGAAGTGAAAGAAGTTGATCTCATAGAGGTAGAATAAATTGTGGTTACTGGTGGATGAGGAGACTAGAGAGAGGACAGTTACTGGATACATGGATCCAGCTGGGTTGGAGAAATAACATCTAATGTTCTATAGCACAGTAGGGTCACTTATTGACAGCAGTTAATTGCATATCTCAGAATAGCTAATAGAGAAGATTTTGAATGCTCCCAACACAAAGAAGTGATAAGTGTTTGAGGTGATAAATATGCTAGTTTCCCTGATTCAATCATTACACATTGAATACATGTATTGAAATGTCAAACTGTATCTCATAAATAGGTACAATTTGTGTGTGTCAACTAAATACATATATACATACATATGTGTTAGTAGATATGTGTATATATACATTATATATATTAGGAGGTTACTTGGTTTTAGTCAAGCACATCCCATCTCCAAGCCCCACCCCGAAAGATGCATGGCCATCAGGCTTGGGCACAGTGCTCTGGTGACAGGTGGGTGGGATGGGTCGCTGTATGGATTTGTGTGCTTTTGGCTTTTTGCTTTTCAATTTGTTCTCCGGCCTCTGTTATTCACCTGAGAGAAGTCAATATATAGTACTGGTCCCAGGAGGCTGACACTGGGAAAGGCAAGGTGCTAAAGGGGTGTGGGGACAAGGTGAGGGAGGGGTGGGAGGCTGGTGTCCAGGGAGGAGGGTGGGCAAAGGGTGCCCTGTCTCCCCGGGTTCTGGCAAGTGGTGTCAGCCTGCCTTGGTTGCCAGGCAGCGGTGGTTCTGTCCTTGGTAACGTTCTGTTCGCTGCTGGCCCCAGGGACCCTGGGAATCCAGGTTGCTGGGATATGATGACAAAGAATTACTGTTCTAGAAGTCAGAGCCTGCCCTGGCTCTAGCTCCCCATCACCTGAGGAAATGCTGACCCACCAAGTGCAAAAAACAAACTTTCCCTGAGGGTTGGAGCTGCTCCTGAAGAGGGCTCCCACGGTGGCCAGGGGCACCCTCGGCTGGCTGCCGCCTCCTTCCAACTGCTCAGAAACCGCTCACAACAAACCAGCCTGGAGGCCAAAGCTGGTGATCCACAAGATGCTGGAGGGAACAGCAGAGCAGAAGCCCTCCTGCCAGAGGGTGCTGCCGCTTTCCTGCCCTCAAGGCCAAATTGCCCTCCCTGTAGGTAAGAATCAGTTCCTGCTCCTCCAGGCTCAATACAGTCCTGGCCTCTTGCACATCCTGTCTCCACCAATAGACCCTTTCCTGCCTCTGTTTCCCTCACCAAGGTAGCATGAACCTGGCTATAACTTAGGTTCACCTGGGATCTTTTATAATGTACTGCTGGCCAGGCACAGTGGTGCATGCTTGTAATCCTAGTGACTCAGGAGGTGGAGGAAGGAGCATTGCAAGTTCAAGGCCAGAGGCAGCCTGCATAACTTAATGAGCCACTGACTCAAAGCAAAAAATAAAAGGTGGTTTGGGGGGTGCAGCCTAGTGGTACAGCACTTGCAAAGTACATGCAAGGCCCAGAGTTCAACCCCTAAGTACTGCATGTAATAATAATAATAATAATAGTAATAAATAAATAAATAAATAACTGATGCCAGCCCCCAATACAGAATAATGAAATCAGAGTCTCTGAGGGTGGTACTAGAAGCCCCCAAATACTTCTAGGGCTCAGGGAGAGTTGGGCCTCTAGATCATTCCTTTCCATCTCCAGGGCTTGGCTGAAGTCCCACTCACCCCCAGGAAACCTTCCCTGACCAGGTGGGCCTCCTCCTCTGAGTGTCTGTGGTCCACTGGAAAGCCCCAGTCACTGGGCACTGGGCACAGCCTGCTTTGTGTTGGGTGGTAGACAGAAAGTAGAATGCACCTCTCTAGCTGTGTTTCCTTGGTCAAATTACTGAGCCTCTCTGAGACTCAGTTTCCTTAGCTGCAAAATGGGCTTTAATAATTGTATTAAAATCCCTGCACTTGGCAGGCTGAGACAGGAAGATCACAAGTTCAAGGCCAGTGTGGGATATAGAGCAAGAGCCTGTCTCAAACAAAACAAAACAAAAATTGGATCTGCCACCTTGGTTGATCTAAGTTACTGCTTTGGCATAGGGCCTTACACATAGTAAGTGTTCAATTGTTAGTATTATTTCCAAATAACAGTAGGGCTTTATGTACCTAGGAAAAGTAAGCTCGTGATACGTGAGAAGCAACTGACTCAATGATTCCACAGCTCCTCTCTTTCCTGACTGCTGGTTCCCACAAACCCAGCAAGGGAAACCGTTTCTCAGGCTCTCTTCCCATCTCCACCCACTTCCTCTTTCATCCTGCGTGCTGGGAGCAGCTCTTGGGCACACACACTCCTCCTCGCACTTCCTTCCTGGAAGACTCCTAAGGTTCCGAGGCTGACCTTATTAGTGGCAATTAGACACAATGAAGAACAAAACCACCCTGAGCCCTGACTCCTGCCTGCCCAGAGAGCTCTGCTTCCTCAGGATGGGCTGTTCCAGCGGGGGGCAGAGCCAGAGCTGTGCCATGCGGGGCTTGACCAGATGTGTCCACAGGGATCGGTCTCTCTGTTGTGGGCACTTTTACTGGTTACAGGTGAACATTGTGAGATGGTTATTCTCTCCATCCTCAGATGACTTGCCCAAGGTCATAGTTGGCCAGTCCTAGGGCTAGAGTTTGGAGCTCCTGAGAGACACGTGAGGAGGGCACCTCTCCCTGGGGCACTGGGTAGGTGTTAAACATTGCTAAAGCACTGTTAAACGCTGCTGAAATGACTATTGGTGTTAATGACAAAATCTTATCGTAAACACTCCTTCTGGTGTGTATTTTCCTATAAATAAGCAAAAATGTTAGGGGAATAGGGCTTTCTTTTTCTTTTTCTCTTTTTTTTCTTTGAAGCAGGGTCTCATTATTTAGCCCAGGCTAGCTAGATGGAACTCATCAAGTAGCCCAGGCTCATGATCCTCCTCCCTCATCCTCCCAAGTGCTGGGATTACAGATATGCACCACACCTGGCCAAGGATGGGACAATTTGACTCCCTAATTGACAGCTGTTAGACCCCTCCCTAGTGCCCTGGCTGCCTTGAGTGAAGGATTGTCAGTCAAGAGACCAACTAGACCACCTCATGCCAGCACTGGCCATTTTGAACATTCCACAGATGCCTTGCAGAAGCTATATGACAACTGCAGCTGCTCACTGATTTAGAACAACTCTGGCTCCTGAGTGCAGCCCTGCCATGACTGTTTCAAACAGCTGTGCCAGACTCTCCTGCAACTATTCCACCCAGACCAGAGGGGGGCATTTCTCCTGGGGGCATGACAGGTGCAAAAGGGACAATGCTATGACTTTTTTCTTTGTTTTGTTTGCTTATTCGTATTTATTTATTTATTTATTTATCAAGACAGGGTCTCACTACATAGTTCAAGTTGACCTAGAACTCACTATGAAGTCCAGGCTGGCCACAAATTCAGGACCTCCCTGCCTCCACCTCAGAAGTGCTGGAATTCCAGGTGTGTGCCACTACACCTGGCTCAAAACCATGACTAGTTCTTCATTTGCGTGAATGTCTCCTATGACTGGTGCAAACTCTCCTTTTCTGGCTGTGATAAGCAGGTTGTTTGGCTCACTTGGTGAGCCAGCAGGGAGATGCCTTCTCATGCTGCCTCCCCTGGTCCTACAACATTAGGCAATAAAAGACTTCTCAGTTCGTAAGGCCATGAAGCACATGGAAAACTGCTCAATATCCCTAGCCATTAGGGAAATACAAATCAAAACAAATCTGAGATTCCACCTAACTCCAGTTAAGAATGGCCAAGATCAACAAAACAAATAACAAATGCTGGCAATGTTATGGAGAAACAGGAACCCTCTTACACTGTTGGTGGGACTGTAAATTGGTTCAGATACTTTGGAAATCAATATGGAGCTACCTCAGAAAACTAAAAATAGAACTGCCATATGACCCAGCTATACCACTACTGGGAATATACCCAAAGGGAGAGAAATCTTCATACCATAGAGACACCTGCATCTCCAAGCAGTACTTTTCACAATAGCAAGGATATGGAACCAACCAAGGTGCCCATCAACAGAAGAATGGATTAAAAAAAAAACTATGGTACATATACATAATGGAATACTACTCAGCAATAAAAGAAATAAAATAAGTCATTTGCAGCAAAATAGATGGAACTGGAGAACATCGTCTTAAGCAAATAAACACAAGCTCAAAAAGAGAAATACCATATGTTCTCACTTGTATGTGGGAGCTGAATCATACTTTAAGGTAAGAAAAAATCCTATACATAATTTGATATATAAAAATGCACAATTAGACTTAGTGGAGAAGGGACAATATAAAGAGAAGAAAGAAGGACGGAGGGAACTAGCAGAGGGAAGTGAAGATTGTAGAAAGTGGGATGGGGAGGAGGGTCAATGTGGAGGGATGAAGGGAGAGAGGATGATCTCAATGTAAACAGTGCAACTTCATGAGTACATTGGAAAAATAGGGGAAGATAACCCAAATATGCATTTGAGTTTTACTACATATTAGCCATGTTGTTGTTAGGTATTGTTGAGTCAGTGTCCAACTCATAGTGACCCTACATACAATAGGTGAAACAGTATTGTTACTGCTTTTCTGCTATTCATAGGGTTTTCAATGGCAGATTGTTTTTTTGTGGGGGGGGGTGGGGGGGTGGATTGCCAGGTCCTTCTCCCAAACCTACAGCACCTGGTGTTCCCCGGCAGTCTCCGATCCAAGTACTAACCAGGCCCGACCCTGCTTAGCTTCCAAGATCTGACAGGATCGGATGCCACAGTGGTACGGCTAGTCATAAGACCCCATAAACCTTGTGGGTTGATGAAAGTGTTGCCAGAAGTGATGTAAAGGATGCATAATGGAAAAAGACAAAGCTGTATTACTCTGTACCCCATCATCATTTACTAATAAAGGGGGGGGGAAGGTTTCTCAAAGTCTTTTCTTGACCTTTTTTTTCTCCCCTTTCAGTACTGGCTGGGTTGAACCCAGGGCCCTGTGCATGTTAGGCAAGTGCTCCACCACTGAGCTGCTTTCCTGGCTCCTGTTTCGAGACAGGGTGTCACACACCCTGCTAACAGAATAGCCTCTATCATTTTAACCTTTTTGAAAAGTAGTTTGGTAAGATGTAGTTGAAGTCTGCACAAAGCTCCTATCCTAGGCTGGGGATGGTAGCTCAGTAGCAGAGCTCTTGTCTAGCATGCATGAGGCCCTGGGTTTGATGCCTACCACCACAAAAATAAAAAACTCATGCCAATGATGAAAATTCTGGAAATAAGATTGTGGTGATGGTCATACATTGCAAAAGTACTAAATAACACTCAATTGTACTTCAAAATGGTTAAAATGGTAACTTTTACATTATGTATATTTTCCCCATGATTAGATAAGAAAACAAAATTATACCCTTCCACCCAGCCATTCCACTTCTAGCAATCTGGGTTAGGGAAATAATCTGAGATGGGCTCCAAGCCTATGACAGCACTATTTATATTGAGAAACTGGAACCAATATAAATGTACACGTAGCCCTGTGGCATCCGATCCTGTCAGATCTTGGAAG